>JACJUM010002496.1:1112099-1153724 GCA_020976665.1 Heortia vitessoides
ATTTCAGCATTTTATTTGTGATAAATTTTAAGTATTATATTTGTGATACATTTTAAGTATTATATTTGTGATCAAATTTAAGCATTATATTTGTAATCAATTTTAAGTACTATATTTGTGATAAATTTTAAGTATTATATTTGTGATTAATTTTAAGTAATGTATTTGTGATGACATTAAAGCATGTGAGTTAAACAGAGTTAAATCAGTGGCTTGGTCACCTCGTGCGGGAAGCCGGACATGAGCACGGAGTTCCTGGCCAGCTCGCACATGTCGCACGAGCTGAGCTTCCACACCTGCGCCGCGATGCTGTACTCCTCCATCAGCGGCTCCTGCGGCGGACACACCGACGTTCACACAGTTAGTTTAAGTCAGCACAGAATATCTCATTTGGAAACCCTGTCGTGGTCAAATTGAATATGGTCTTTTGTCAGGCCCAAACTTTTATTATTATTTTCGTAGCAAATTTACAAACGAAGAATGACCATTGCCGGACGTAGGCAACCGATGAGATTTGGATGTATAGGATGGCCCAGGATGCGGCTCGCATTTACCGGGATCAAGATAGACGGACTTAGATCGTCTGTCTACCTTGTAGATGGAGGTCCCACGTTGCGTTTGATGATGCGTGGTCCTTTAAGAACCCTTTAGTTTTATCTTAAAATTATTTGCAAAAAATTGTCCCATAATTTATACCATCAAAAACCAATATGTAAACCAAACTGGATCCGAACGTACCTTGGTGAAGTGGAACTGGAGCGGGTCATCAGTACTGAGCGTGATGCAGAGTCCGCGCGCCAGGAACTCGGGCAGCGGGTTGCGGTGGTAGTTGAGGAACAGCGAGTTGTTGCTGAGCGGAGACATCGCGATGGCGATCTGCGCCAGGTAGTACAGGTACTGTAGAACCGGCACCTGCAGCAAGGGAACGTTGGACTTTGACGGAATTCTATGCAGCTGTGAAAATATATTTAGCGAAAATTTTGACAAATCAATGCTGGTGTTGAACTTATCAATACACATAAATAAAGTTGAAGTGTCTGTTTTGAATATTAAAATAAATATTCGCTCTGTTTGTTTGTTTGAGTTTGAATCTCTGAAACTGCTGAATAACTAACTGGAATGACTCTTATAACACTAGTTGTTAGGGTCATCTGCCATTTGTGCAATATTGTAATTATCAAATCTATATTCGTAGTTTTTTTTTAACAATTTAAAAGTACTTATGATAATAAAGATATATTTGATTTTAAAAAGCGTTTGGGAGGGGTGGGGGGAGCGGAAGGTTACCTTCCGCAGCAGCAGGCCGTGCGAGATGTTCTCGGCCAGCATGAACCCGCACACTAGATGCTGCACGGGCCCGGCCTCGCCGCAATGCGGCCGCAGCACGAAAGTGTTCAGGCCCTGCTCCCTGCGGATTCGCACATTTTTAGTATAAAAATGTCAACTTGTGTCTCCCGTATCAAGACTCGGACCCGCTCGTTCTCTTTTTCAAAGCGATGCAATTCTCAATTATTCTACTGAAACATCCGACACGAAGTGGGTACATCATGTATTTCTTAGTTTGCTTTATATAGTGAAAGATATAATTGAAGCGATCCACATAAAAAAATACATTATTTTTTATTTACATAATTTGACTCCAAGGTAGGTCACTTGAAGCATTTGGATTCCGGACATCAGAAAAAACAGAAATATTTATCAAATTATAATTTGGTAGGGATCGAACCCAAAACCTTAATGTACAAAATATAAACACTACTGGAAATGTTTTGGACAATCTAAAAGAGCTTAAACGATTGTAAAAAATTTGCAGCGAAAGAGTAAGAAGTACACGCAAAGGTATTTATTGATGAGCGATCTGGTCAACTCCTCTGGTGACGGCGGTATTCAAGTGTGAATAATCCAGAAATTATCATCGCTGAAGACCTGGAACGTACGCTGCTAAACGGACACACGTTTTCACAGAAAATTGGCACTGTGCTCATAATTACCACGTTAGAAAGGCCTTGCATTTGAGCTAAGGTATTACGAGTGGATATAACGCCATTAACCGTGAGATGGCGGCAGAGTAGAATAGTACCTCCCCCTGTACTAGGTGTTGTAAGGGGCGACTAATGTACCAGAAGCGACATATAGCGGTATATCCATTCGAAACAGTGTAACTCATACGCACAGGGCGGAGATGGGCAGCAGCATCCGGGGATGGCAGAATGCGGCTAATACCAAGCGTCTTAACCGCATTCTTAGCCCAGTGCTGAAATTAATGGCGAAATTCCTACTTTGCCTGAAGAGGCAAGAGTCCAACAGTGGACTTTCAATAGCTGATATGATGATGATGATAGGTCCAGCATTAAGATACTCACTTGCGGAACTGGTTCAGCACAGTCATGTTAGCGTACATGTAGTAAAGGTAATAGGCGTAGGGCGGGTTCTCGTCCTCGTCCCACTGCTCGGGGTAGCGGACGTCCGGGTCCAACATCGGGTTCTCCGGCTTCGACTCGTCGTCCACGCTGTCGAACCCTATCACGTGCTGGAAACACATCCACATCCATACACCCTCAGCAATACTTAACAAGCATTCATATACGAATAGACCTGATACAAATAGTCGTTTGCATTGGTAACTCATATTCACGTATTTCTACCGCCATATAGCAGTGTTCGCATTGCAGTGTTCCGGTCTGAAGGGTGAGAGAGGGAGTAAATTGACTGGGTAATGTGGCATTATATCCTCAAGTCACACGGTTGGCAACACGTTAGTGATATCCTTGTGATATTACAAGCGTGTATAGGCTGCAGTGACGCTTACTATCACGCGGACTGTATGCTTGTTTGTCGACCTGGTCTAATAAAAGAATGTAACTGTAATGGCACGAGGCCGGAGCAATGGCATTGTTATCCCAATGTCTTGCATATTTTCTAAAAAGAATTAATATTTAAATAGTTTAGTAGTTCGCATAGCTGTGTCCCGGTTTAAAGGGTGAGAGAGACTGTGCAATTACAGGATAAAGTGACATAATATCTTCAAGTCACAAAGTTGGTCGCACTAGTGATATCCTAGCGATATCACGAGCGTGTATAGGCTGCGGTAATGCTAACTATCACGCGGACTGTACGCTTGTTTATGGACCTGGTCTTATAAGAGGTCACAAGGTTGATCACACCAGTGATATCCTTGTGATATCACGAGCGTGTATAAGCTTCGTGTTTAAATCGAACTGGTGCAATAAAAGAACGAGATTTTTGGTGATTGAATAAATAAATTGGTACCGTGAGGAATTTGTGCAGCTCAATGTTGCTGTTCGGGTCGTTGGTGACCTCAAACAGTGGCTGGAAGATGTTGCTCAGGAATTCTTGGAAGTTTGACATTATTTTGTTGGACTTGAAGATGTCGCTGTCACGGACAAACAACACATCAATACATTTATAATTGTAGAACTAAAGAACTATGTGAATACGACCTATGTGATTGCAAACGAAGGTGTGAGCTTGGAATTGCAAGGTTATAAATGAATAAATTCCCACAACATCTTATACCTGTCACCGAGGTAACTCGCTTGAAGTACTTGTGTTACGGACGTCAGACAACAGAGGAATCACAAATGTACTACTTTAATACATATATTTAACATATATAAATATTTGTCCCGGGTGGGGTTTGAACCCACGACCTTTGTCACACAAAACAGGATCACTACCATCGGCAACATCGGGCCCGTCAAGATCAAGTTTCTACAAAAGTGAGAGGATACAAGTGAAACTAATTGTCTGTGTTAAATCTATGAGACAGATTTTTTACAAAGTGTTCGCGTTGCTGTGTTCCGGTTTGAAGAGTGAGAGAGGCAGTGAAATTTCTTGAGTAATGTGACATGTATCTTCAAGTCACAAGGTTGGCGGCACGCTAGTGATATCTTTGTGATGACTAATGAGTTGTTCGTGTTAAGAAGTACCTCCTGCTTGTTAATATTTATCTATGAACAGAATCGGGTTAAAAAAACAGAACGGTGGAAATGATTGGTCCTTCTGCATTCGATTAATTGAAATTTAGTAAACACCGATGATAATGATAGTGGTGATGATGATGATAATAGTGCTAATGATGATAATGGTGATTTTTTTTCGAGCACGGACGAACCTATTGCTGGACTACTCAGACGTCAATTCCAGCGTTCTCGCATTACTGAGGGCCCGATGCCCGTATTAGTCCTCCGTGCCCCGCGGCCGCGATCGCGCCCGCAAGGTGAACGGGATGATAATGGTGATGACTATGATAGTGGTGATGATGAAGATAACTTACTAGAGGCGAGGGATCTGTATGAGCCAGCGCACGTTGTCGGAGTACACCTCGAACTGTACGGCCCACTTGGCCAGCTTGGTCCACTCGCTCGGACTCTTGCCGTAGATAGACAGACGCAGTTCGGCATTCTGGTACTTGCTTTCTTCTAGATCTGACGCCACTTCCTGCAATGTGGAACGGAATGTTTCTGTTTCTCCACCACATACACTAGACCACATACAAAGCGCGTCTGCGCTGGTACTTCACTTTCATCTATTTCTACTGCCAAATAGCATTGCTGTGTTCCGGTTTGAATTGTGAGAGAGGAAGAGCGGAAATTTACAGCGTAAATGTTACATAGTATCATCAGTACACAGAGTTGGCGACACGCAAGTTATGTCTTTGTGATGACACGAGCGTGTACAGGCAGTCACGTTTACCATCAAGCGAACCGTATGCCTGTTTGCTGACTTCATGATACTAAAAAATGAGGCCGGTGAAGTGGACTCCGTCTTATTGGACGGGCCTGGTTCGGTAGTATTCCTATCTTACCAAAGACAAACAATTATAAGTCTAATATTTTCTTTGTTGTGTGTCTGATGTCCGTACCGAAAGTGCTAGAAGAGACTTATCTCTTAGATAAGTCTTAGATAAGTCAGATCAGAGTAAAAAATGTTGTGAGAATTTATTTATTTTCCTGCACTTGTGAATTACTTATTTTCATACTATACTTCATATTATGTCAAATTTTATGGTTCTAGTCCTTGCGATATGTTAGAAAATGAAGTTCCAATGATGAGATTCAAGTTCCATTCTTTGGATTGCGAGGATTCAGAAGTAAATTTTTTATAGTTTTAAGAAACCGCAGACATAAATAATACATGTAAATAAATTTCAACGGACAGACAACAAAGTGATACAAAAAAGGATTAATCTACCAATTAAGTAATGGAACCTTAAAAAACTCTAAAAATATTACAAATTTGTTATCCATCCATACAATAGAAAGCATTGAAACTGTTTTAGCAAATAAGAATGATAAAATAATAAATGAAATTTACAAGACTCTCACTTATTTCTACCGCCAAACAGCTGTTGTCAATAACTGTGATGCGGTTTGTAGTGTGACAAAGGCAGTGAAACTATTAGATAATGTGACTTAATATCTTCAAGTCAAAAAGTCGGCAACGCGCTAGTGATATCCTCGTGATATTACCAGCGCCTATAGGCTGCGGTGACGCTTACTGTCACGCGGACTGTATGCTTGTCTGTCGACCTGGTGTAATAATAGTAATAATTTTAAAAAATGTCCACTAACCTTGATGATTCGGGCAAAGTACTTCCCATTCATGTAGTTGTCAGTTTTAAGGAAGACCTCGCGCAGGCGACTTTCACCGATCGGGTTGTACTTTGCGTTGAATTTGTCAAACCGATGGAAAGTGTTGCGATCCTGTTCAACAACCATTATTTCGTTATCATCAAATCATCAGTAGATCGTCGAGTCCATTAAACATAGGCCTCGATGAGGAATTTTGCATATAAAATGGGCAGACGTAGTGGTAATCGCAGAGCGTAGCTTCGCGACGGGAATGGGAATGCTGCTGCCTATCCTAACCCTGTTACATTTGAGCTACCCTGTATAAGTTGGTTGTACCGCCATCTATCGGTTCCGGTACCGATCACCTCTTGGTTAAAGGGACGGTACTATAATGCTACTCCACTGCATTTGTACTATCGCCAGAGTAGAATAGTACCTCCGCTCTGTACCAGGTGTCGTTAAAGGATACTAATTTACTAGAACCGACAGATGGCGGTAAATCCATCTAAAACGCACTGTCTTGGATGGATATACGGATATATAGCTCGACTGTACAACGCGGGGATGGGCAACCGCATCCTCGCCGAAAAAGCTGCGTTCAGCGATTGCTAACAACGCTTGCCTAGTGCGGCAATTTTTATGGGCAAATTCCCTCTTTCTCGGGGAGGCCTACGTCCAGCAATAAACTTCAAACGGCTGATATCATGATTATGGTCAAGATGTGGCTAATTCATTACATTTTGTAATTTACATTACATTCTGAAAGGCTTTTGAAATAAATGTTACTCTACAAATCAACTTTTTAGTAATACGAGTGGCATTATTTGTATACAATAACTTTTAAATTTTATAATCAATGATCATAGTAGGGGCCAAAGAAGTGCCCTAAGGCACGCTTAAATTTTCACAGAATTAAATGAATTCTAACAAAATCAAGTCATATAACATGTCCATTCTAAATTATAACAGCAATGCAGAATGTAAACTGCAAATAATTAGCAAAAAACTTCATTTGAAACAGAACACAGACCCATTCAAAGGCCTTACTAAAGTTCAGAAGGATACAATTATTGTTTTTATTATTAGAAGGTAGTCTGGCAGTATGAGATTCGATTAAATAAATACAGATTATGTATGTATGACTTATTTTTTGCGCAGTTTTGTTTGTATAATTAGTTCATCAAAAGAACTAAACAGATCTACGTAAAAAAAGATAAATCATTAAATGTTATAATAAATTCACTATTTAAACAATCTCAAAATGCGGTCACGTTTACTTTAAACGGACCGTATGCTTCTTTGCTGACTTTTTATTATATAACAAAAGGTTTATCCCTTGCTTACCGTACATTATACAGCACAAACAGACACTTTAAAACCATATTTGTATAGAGGAAGTAAACAAAATATTTACCGCGTGCACGTCCAGCATATCCACGGTGAGGTCGTACGTGCTGAGGTTCATGGACTGGAACACCGCCTTCAGGGTCATCGGTGTGCCTTTATGGAGCGTCACCACCTACCAGCCCACGTCATGGTATATGAATAACAGTTTTCACGTTATACACGTTTTTTGCTTTAATAGACTGAGTGTAGCCGGTTTTATGGTGAACTAGTAACCCGCCCCGGCTTCGCTGGGATGCAATGTGGATAAGAAATGGTTAATGGTTATCCCTAAGGTAGACATATGCCATGGACGACTTTCTGTAGACCATTTTAAGGTGTGCATTATTATGATCAATCTCGTCGGATTCATCCAACGTTTGCAATGTCATCACAAAAGATGTCATTCTATACGAAATCACATAAGAAAACTAAAATTATACCACTATAAACTAAAAAATATTTTAAAACCGATTGTATGCGGCCTATTTCAAGCCTTACTCTCACCTACTTTTACTCTCAACCAGCAGTGTTCATTGCGGTGTTGTGGTTCGATTTACAGAATATAATAAATCCAAAAGACATATGGACACTGGTAAATTACATAGTATTAGCTTTCGGACCGACTTTGTTTGTGAGGACTAAATCGCGTCTCTGAGGAACCCTTGTTTTGAAGAGATTTTTTTAAATCAATCCCTGACACCAAAACTAGGCAAAGTGTCTTGCCGATTTCATAGAGAAAAATAAAAAGTCAGATCTATCCCACGGGAACATCTTATTGGGATAAAAGTAGCTTATGTTATTCCTGAATAACAACAAATCTCTGTGCAATGGAAAACTCTCGGTTTCCATATTCACATAACAAGTTCGGATGACATTACCTCATCCGCGTGGTTCTTCAGCGTCTTCTTGATAAACCGCAGCAGGTGCTTCTGGTTCATGCACGATGCTGCATGGATGTGAGTGTCCACTTTTCTGCAACAGCAAATTAAAAATACAATCAACCAAAAAATTAAAAAGTAAAATAATCTGCGTTTATAATCTGCCGTTAAAGAGTACGCGTAAATGTTAAAAAATATTAGACACAAATGTTATATTCATAGTTAAGACAGGGTGACGGCTGTCAAGTCTGCTAATATTTTAAATAGATTGATGCGGTAAAACTGTACCATTGTCTTAATATTATACCTGATATTGTAGAAGTCACGGTGAGGTACCGCTTTCTGTGAAGCCAACTCTCTGAGCTCGTTCAGCAAAACGTGCAGTTGGAATTTGGACGAAAGGTAGCTCAGACGGCGGTAGCAGAAAGACTTCCTATGAACAATATATAATACCTTGTTTTATTTGGTCAGTAGATGGCTACCAAAGTATATACTTCCCTAGCGATTTGGAGGCAGTAAGGATAAACAATGGTTATTGTGGGTTATTTATTCCTAAGAGATAGACATGCCACCGCAGATTCTTTTATCGATCTTTTTAAGGTGTTCAATAATGTAGAACATTTTGATCTATTTTATTTGATTCAGCAATGTAAGCACAAAAAATATGTTTATTTACGACATCACATGAGAACACTCAAAAAATCCTTTCATATTATGCATGTAAACTTTTATCTTGAATCTCTCTATTAAATAATAACTGCATCAAAAACTATAGCGTTGTAAAGAAAGCATACATAGGGACAGCCAGACAGTGGAAAGTTTCTTTTTCATTATAATATAAAAAACAGAATTGATGTAGTGAAACGACCCTTGAGTGAAATGACCGCTCTAGTGCAGACGGGTTTACTCTGGCCTTTTTTGCAAACAACAATTTAACAGTCTAATGACGACCACTCGAGCCAAAGTCCGGCCTCAGAAGCGCCCTCGAGTGAAAGTCGTCCCGCTTTACCTGCGGAGGCAAGCGCGGGGCACGCGAGAACAATCGGGCATAAAGTAGTTAATTTATGAGTGGCCTCATTCCTCGACCCATTCCTCCCAAGTCCAGCATTGGATTGTACGAAAAAATGTTGAAGTGTGCCTCTGGCAAACCGTGTCAATCTAACCTGGGTATTGCGCACTATAAAGCAAAATTTTGGATAAACATGTATAAAATCTGACTCACAAAGGTCCATCAGCGATCATGCTACACATAGTGTTCTTGTCCTGGATGTACTGCGCCAGGCTGATGTAGTCGTAGGGCACGCGGGACACCTGCCCGTCCGTGCCCTCGCGGTACAAGTTAAACACGCCCTGGTCCACCTTGATGGTGTAGCCCTTGGGATCCGGAGTAGGGCCCTCCCACGGGTCCTTTCCCGCCCTGAACGGAGGGTGGACTATGTGATCTGAAGACAAAATCCTATTATTCGAGTTCGTTTTTTGACTGATGCATAACAACAACACCAAGACATGATTTGATTTATTGGATCTCCACTGCTGGATTAGGACCTGACTCCGAGATAGGTAGCTCAAAGCATTTGTATTAGGAATCACAAATTTAATACATAAATACACATTTAACACCCAAACACAGAACACACAAATGTCTATCATATGTTCTTCCTGGAGATGAAACCTACGACCCTTGGCGCACCATCAGCCATCACTGCTTTTGTGTCCTGCACATTTCCACTTTAACTTAATTACTCCATTGAGCAATACAATAAATTTCCACGCATTCAATCGCGAAATGAGATTCTCTTTTTTTAAGGTAGGTCGTGAATAATCTTGCAAACCTATATTTAGAAACCTAGGGCTGCAGCCCTTTCAATGCTTTACTTATATGAGGTTTGTTAGTTTGTCCATCATCATAAGGATCTGTTCACTGAAGCATGTGATGCACAGAATACTAGAGTCATAATAGGCAATTATGGGCAAAAAACCTTTCTTGGAGATGCATATGTCCAGCAGCAGTTAGCTAACAAGGAACAGTAAGATACTACATTTCAGGTCCATTCTGTTTAATCTGCTATTACTGGTATGTAATGAACATCTCACCTGCGATGTGACTCTTCGGTCCCTTAGTGGTGGGAGTGTGATTGGGGGGCGCGTCAGCATCCATGCTGCGCACGAACCGCGCGGTGATGGTGGAGTAGCTCTGATGAGACATCTCCATATACCTCTTGCGGATCTCTAACGCCTGCACCAGATAAGAGGACGCTTGCTGCAAGTCCTCGAGCGGTACCTGTGGGAAATGCTGTGGTTAACCAATTTCTAGGAACATGTCATATATTATAGCAGCTACAGAGCGTCCACTGCTGAACTTAGGTCTTTTTGAGAAAAGTGGAATTTTGCCGCGCATGATTGCCGCGCTGGGCAAGCGTGTATGGTAATCGCAGAGCGTAGCTCCGCGCTAGGAATGCTGCTACCCATTCCCGCCCTGTAGCATTTGAGCTCAGCTTATTTGGATAGATATACCGCCGTCTGTCGGTTCCGGTACCTCAGTCGTTAAGTTAAGGGGCTAAGACACCTGGTACAGAAGCAGTTACTATTACTACTTTTTAATTATACCTACTTTGACACCCCACGACGATATCAAAGTAACAGCATATCATACGAAAATTATATCACTTTGAGGATCGACAATTTAGTCTTACAAGAACTGTAAACTGTAAAGGTACCAGTGTAAAAAGATTTTACTATGTTCCCGGATAAGTTAGAACTCGGACTCGCCCTCTGTTACAAGAATATCAAGAATATCAAATCAAAACAGAATATTCTTTATTCAAGTATGCCAATATACAAGCACTTTCCGACCGTAAAAAAAGAAGTACAACAATTTTAATTCAGAAATATGCAGTACTAAATTGAATTATATTCATTATACTGATAACCCTGATGACTCCGACACCAGACGGGTCTTAAAACTAAGTTTAATGCAGGTTCATTACACGAGCCACCAGAAAAGAACCTACCAGAACTGGTGGTGATAAAGGTTCTATCGATACTAAATAGTTAGTGTCAATGGAACCCCTACCGGCGTCGGCGCCAACAAACCGTTGTCTTATAGCTAGGTTACAGCAATTCAATTTCAAGCAGTTTTATCATTATAACACTGTTTAAGACCAAAGATCAAAGGTATATCTCACCCCCGAAGTGTCCTCCCCGCTGATGGCGACCCGCTGGAAGTGCGGCAGGACCACATCGTTGTCGTCCTCGTCCGGCACGCGCAGGCGAGCGGCCTCCTCGAACAGCGCACCCGCCTCGCTTCCCGCGAATGAGCGCGCCGATTGCCCGCATTCCGCTGCCCTGCAAAACAATAAGTTTTTTTTATTTATTACTAGCTGTATCGGCAAACGTTGTTCTGCTTATTAAATTATACAAAAATACTAAAGTGACCATGAAAAATTAGGGGTTGGTGCCAAAAATTTTTTTTTTAAATGTCCAAATATTGTTGGATTGTCCTTATCACTTAAGGGTATGAAAAATAGATAGTAGCCGATTCTCAGATCTACAGAATATGAATATAAAATTTCATAAGAATCGGTCAAGCCGTCTCGGAGGAGTATGGTAACTAACACACTGACACGAGAATGTTATTTTAGATTAACATAATTAATTAAACAGGTTATCCGGCCAAATATTTCGCCGTGCAGTGCAGCAACTAACAGCAGTGAAATGCCAGTGATATCCTTGTGCTGACACGAGCGTCGATAGGCTGCGGTCACGTTCACCATCGAGCGGATCGTGTATATATATATATAAGCATTCCGCATCTCTTATATATATATATATATATGAGATGCGGAATACATTTACCCAGTAATATCACTGCCTCCCTCACCTTTCAAATCGGAACATAGCAATGCAAACACTGCTATATAGTAGAAATAGGTGAGAGAGAGGTTAGACCTTTGTAAGAGGTCTACCTCTTAAATGTATATTGCTATAGCGGTTGGACTTACAGGTTAGACAAAGGGGAGCACAAATATTAATATTTAATATTCGGAAATCAGTTCATATCTATGAGCGATGTAGGATATGTGTGGCTTTTTAGTTATATACCAAATCACTCGAGAATACTGGGGGTGTACCCCCCAGTTTTAATCATCGTAGCAACCGTAAAACGGACACAACGGCCTCTGCTGGACAATGGCCTCCCCAAGGAAGCGGGATTTGCTAATACATAATTGCCGCAAGCGTGGTGGCAATCGCAAAGCGTAATTTCGAGACGGGAATGCTGCCCATTCCCGTTCTGTTAGGTAGGTATACCGCGATCTTTTGGTTCCGGTACCTCAGTCGCCTCCTACTGGCGACTACTACTCTAATCTAGCGGTACCTTAGGGCAGGTTTAATATGAGTTTGTAATCCAAAATATTTTTCTTTACTATTGATACACAAAGGGAGGATATGGCGCCAAAAATAACATGATTGTCAGCTTAATTAGAGCTCAAACAATATTCTTGTCGTAGTTATTGATTAAAGTTCAGCTTAGTTTGCGTATCGCATATATTTAAATTCGCCTCGACAACTTCGAGTGGGTCAGTCGGCCGAATACCACCCGTATTGCCGGATGACTCATAACTACCATAATTGACCCGCCGCTCGGCTAAATATTTGCACTGCAATAAATTACCACTCGAGTATACTTTATGCTGTATTATGTCGCGCGACAAAGCGGAATTTTACCATTTCGACAAACCTATAGACCTTCAAGATGAAAGCTTACTCTCACTTATTTTTACGGTCAAACAGCTGTATTCGCATGGCTGTGTTCCGGTTTAAATGGTGAGAGAGACAGTAAAATTACTGAGTAATGTGACATAATATCTTCAAGTCGCAAAACTGTCAATGCGCGCATCCTTTTGATATTAACATTTTATACATCTCATAGATATATTACAAATATCATTCTTAAATACATATAAAAGAACAAACTAACAATATATTGGTTGTTTCCAGACACAGAACAAATACAAACATACATCTTCAAACTTGTGATATGAATGTGTAATGTCACGTTACCCCGTAATTTAACGGCCTCTTTCACTGGAACACTCTGTAAGTAGACATAGGTGGGAGGAAGGGATAGAATCATGCATGGTTACATGCATGATCACCACTAGTTTTTTTAAAGGTTATTTTCCAGTGGGTCGCGTACAGAACGAACTTGTTTTAAAAGTCGACTGGTGCCGGCTGACTAGTTTTAAAGTAGGCCACTCGTGGACACATTTGTACAAATAACTCTCTATACAAAGTCCTGCAGGAACTGTTCCAGGTTCAAAAATAATGTATGTCGTGACACACAGACGGATACACTTTCGTATTCAATATATATATATATATATATATATATATATATTGAATATATATCTCTATATATATATATATATATATATATCTATATATATATATATATATCTCTATATATATATATATGGATTTGTATAAAGAAAAACATTCTACTAACATTATAAAAGTTTGGTCTGATGGATGGATGGACACCGGAACGGGTGAGCAGATCTGGATAATAATTTAATAATTGACATAAACATTATTGATAGTTTAAATTATTTCTGTAGGATAGATCTAGCTTTTTATTTTTCTCTAAATCGGCACGATAGTTTGCACAGTACATCTGTTATAGCAACATAGACTTTTCAGAAATTTAAAAGGTGTTTTTGTTTGATAGAAAATGCTGAAATATATTAAAGATAATTATTTTAATAGAAAAAAATCAACTTGTCTCAGGACCTAACTTTTTTTCTAGAAAATGGATGAGATATAAATAAGAGACATCTCGGACAAAGTCACAGACACAAGTTAGTAGATTTTTTTTTTTATTAAACCAGGACAACATACACGCGTACAGTCACTGCAACTGCAGTAAGTCACTGCAACCTATAGACGCTCGTAACATCATAAGGATATCATTAACGCGTTGCCAACCTTTTAACTAAAGGATATTAAATAGCAAACGTTGAAATAGCCGATATAAAACAAATAAATACAAAACCTCTTTTGATATCTGAAGAGATGTCGAAGATCCATCCTGTTATTGATCCAGCAAGATGCGTCCGTCCACCCACGCAGTATTGATAGGATCATTCATCGAAATTAGAAGCCGCTTGTCAAACGGGCGCGCTGACCTGACATCGTTGGATAACTTTCGTTTCCTCTTACGTGTTCATCACAGATGTCAAAGGCAAATTGCTGTCTTGAATTGTTTTAATCCCTACTAATATTATAAATGCGAAAGTAACTGTCTGTCTGTCTGTTACGCTTTTCCGCTTAAACCTCTAAACCGATTTTGATGAAATTTGGCACTGACAATCTTTAGGGCATAGGCTATCTTTAATAGGACAAAAGGGTTGTGAGGGGTCGAAAGTGGAGATGAAACGTTGTATGGAATTATCGCTATTATTGGAGCTAGAAACTTGAATCTTATTTTTCAAACCATTGATTCGATATAAATAAACATGACAATCAGTTTATATAAGTTAAGGTAAAGAGGTATGGTACCCCAAAAGAAAACTATTCCACGCGGACGAAGTCGCAAGCACAGCTAGTAATCAATAATTCACACCTTATCTCATACATTGACCTGACTCCATGATAAGTAGCTTAAAGCACTTGTGTTACAGACACCAGACGATGAGCGAAATTACAAATATTATGCTTAAATACATATATTCAACACACTGAAAAGACATAAATATTATCATGTACATGAACCCACGATGTGTGGCGCAACAAGACAGGATCGCTACCATCTGCTCCATCGGGTCCGTCAATTAAATTTATACGCGTATCTATTAATTAATAATAAAAAATGCTTAGAGCAACTTAAATAGGTCTTTTCTAAAACGTGGTCTCGTGAAAACCGGTACCGAAAAGCATCCGAATGTCGATAATAATTTAAAAGTTTAATGAACCGCGAATAAAGCCGCAAAAAATATTTTCGCGGGTCTACTGAAAGTAAATATAAGAAAATACAAAATATTTGTATAGGAAGAGATGGTATAGGACGACCTAGGCGAACATAACTTAACCAGGTAGAAGATTTAAAGAATGGCTAGGTCAGAAGTACCAAGAATAAACGAGCGTGTGTAAAAGGAATAATGTGCGTAAGGGAAGCGAGAGTATACCAAGCAAATTGTAACAAGTGGAGATCTATAGTCTCTGCCTACCCCGATGGGACACAGGCGTGATGTATGTATGCATGTAAATATAAAACGCGTATGATTATTTGTAATTGCTCAACAGAAGAACATCATTATATCATCCGTCCCACGCCCCCTGTTGGACATAGGCCTTCCTAAGACAGGTGAAATATTGCTGCCCATCACCGCCTGGGCATTGAGATACGATGTTTGGAAAACAAATAAGTCAATAGTTACGATTTATTACGCTTTTCGATTACCTAGCATGACAATAATTTTTTTTAAACATATCAATTCAATAATCTTCGCGATCTTCATCCAAAACATTTCCTTGGTGTAATTCTGGTGTTTAATAAAAAATATTTCAATAAAATCTGAAAAATTTTATATTTTTAATATTTATTTTTATATATTCATGGAAAACAATAATTTGATAAAAACCTACATAAAATTACCATTTTCTCAGTAAGTAATTGAACATCGCACGTCTTTATAGCAGCTTAATAAAATATTTTATAATTTTATGTATCTATTTATTTTATATCTCACCTATTATTCCTGAGGGAAGTCCATCGTTGGCATTCAATTTTACTCCCAAACATATTCACAAATTGATATTAAATAAACAAAGCAAACGCAAAAATTTATTACTTTCCACTCCCACCACTGGCCACAATTTTTTCACTAAAGCACTGGCATTACACTCATACAGCCGAATTCCCGAGCAAACGTTTCAAAGCAAAAGAACATCGACCGTTCAGCCCAGCGGACATGCGTTCAGAAATGCATGCTGATTGACAATGGTCGACTGTCACGGCGCGAGCAACCCCGTGTTAAGGGTTAGTGCCGCGGCAAGGTTGATCCAATTACTTGACACTAATAATATCGGCTGGCTTTAGCGGTTAAGGCGGTCCCGTGTCCAGCCC
Organism: Heortia vitessoides; assembly: GCA_020976665.1. NCBI lineage: Eukaryota > Metazoa > Arthropoda > Insecta > Lepidoptera > Crambidae > Heortia > Heortia vitessoides. Next base: position 1,128,083 of record JACJUM010002496.1, read on the forward strand.
ACACGCGAGTCAGGCGTGCTGATTATATTCCGATAGTCCAGTCTTTCTCAAAGTGAATACAATGACCATTGTGAAAATTGATGGGCCCGATGGCGCAGATGGTAATATACTATATTGTGCGCCAAAGGTCGTGGGTTCGATCCCCTCCCAGGGCAAATATTTATATGATGATATTTATGTTTGTTCTGTGTCTGAGTGTGAAATATATGTATATGAGTACATAGTATATTTGTGATTCTTCTTTATCTAATGTTCCGTAACACAAGTGTTTTAAGCAACTTTTCTCGGAGTCAGGTCAATGTATGAGATGTCGTGTGAATTATTTATTTATTTATTGTCGAGGGCCAAAGGTTTAGGGGATAGGCTTAGACATTTGTTATTTTTCTCCGATTGGTAACCTGTAGTCATTTAACGTTTGATACACAAACGGTATATAGGATTTCATAAGTCCTTACAAAAATCATAACTTATTTCTTCTAATCGATCTTTACTTTTGGATAAAGGAAAATCAAACACTATTGCCATCATCATAGGAGCTATAAAACGTCAACTGCTGAACATTGACCTCTCCAAAAAAGGGGGTATTTGCCCATAATTACCGCACTGGGCAAGCGTACGGTTAAAAGAATGCTGCTGCCCATTCCCGCCCTGTTGCATTTGAGCTACACTGCTTCGGATGGATATACCGCGATTAGTCGGTTCCGGTACCTCAGTCGCCTCTTAAGACACCTGATACAAGACGAGGTACTATTTTACTCTGCCTGGGTACCACACGGCAAATTTGAAAACAAATCCTTTTTTTTATTAGACCAGGTGAACCAACAAACATACAGTCTGCGTGACAGAGAGCGTCACCGCAATCTATAGACGCTCTTAGTAGCATAAGAATATCACGAACGCGTTGCCAACTTGTGACTTGAAGATATTATGTCGCATTACCAATAAATTCACTGCCTCTCTCACACTTCAGACCAGAACACAGCAATGCGAACACCTTTATTTGTCGGTAGAAATGTTGTTTGATAAATACAATATTAGTTGAGGGTTGCTATTTGATATGGCAACCCACAACTAATATTGTAATTTTATATACAACATTCATTGATTTTGTATACGAGTACATCATCATACTAGCCATCCTTCACTGTTAGACATAGACCTCCCCATATACAGATAAATAGTAAAGTTAAACCGTAGCGGTTGAACGTCATCTTAACATACGAATATCGATTCACACTCAATAATGCTGTGTAAGTGTCAGCAATAAAATAATAACTAACTTGATTATTATGTGGAAGATGGCCGCCGGTAATACAATATTACTGGCAACACCGCGCGCGCGTCAACGCACGCGAGCGCGCGCGCCCGCCTCGTAAAACGGATCGTAAACTTTATCGTACACTAATCATTATTTGCCAATCACCCATTGTTAATGAGACCTAGTTTACACGTTAGACTGCATACATAGGACCTCCCCCTGTACCAGGTGTCTTGTGCGCCAAGTGCCGTAGTTTCGATTCCCATCCAGGGCAAATATTTATATGATGATATTTATGTTTGTTCTGTGTCTGGGTGTTAAATATATGTATTTAAGAAGTCAATTTGAGATTTCTCTATTGTTTTACGCCCGTATCACAAGTGATTTAAGCGACTAACCAAAGAGTCAGGTCAATGTATGAGATGTTGTGGAAATTTATTTTTTGTGAAATTGTACACGTAAGGATACATAGTACCTATCATCCCTAAAAGAGTATTGTTTCTGTGGGAAATTATTAATAAAGGGTGCAATAAAATAAAAGGTATTAGGTTGGTGTTCCGTTACCATTATAGCTTATAATCCCTGCACAAAATAGGAATAAGATAGAATAAAACCTCATCCGAGACTCTACATGAAATAGATCTCATACAAGGGTCAGCTGCATTGGTACCTCACTCTCGCCTACTTCTACCGTCAAATAGCAGTATTCGCAATGCTGTATTCCGGATTGAAGGTCAAGAAAGGCGGTGAAATAACTGGATAATGTGACATAATGTTTTCAAGTCACAAGGTTGGCAACATGCTAGTGATATCCTTGTGATATCACTAGGATCATACCATATTACTGTATGCTACTGCATTAAAAATCCGATCAAAATATTTTATCTACTCACTTGACGTTCAATTGCCTCTGTATGAGGAGCTTCTTCTCAATCTGCTCGATCGGGAACTGCGGCACTTCATAGGGCGCCGACAGCTCATTTGGAAGTTCCCTCGGAGCCTCCGCCCCCACTGCACTGGTAGGGCTCTCGCTGCCTGTAACAAACAATTAAAACTAAAAGACTGGAAAAAAATGGACCTTCACTGGATTTTTTTATTCCTAGACTACCAGCCATTGGACGTCCACTGCTGAATAACGCTCTTTCCAGGATGGTAACATTTTGGGTATTTATTGTCTATAATACCAAAGCTAGCCGTGAGGTACCAGTAGAGTAGAATACATATAAAGTACCTCCCCCTGTACAAGTGTCGTGAAAGACGACTAAGCTACCAGAACCGACAGATGGCGGTATATCTATCCGAAACAATGCAGCTCAAATGCACAGGGCGAGAATGGGCAGCAGTATCCCCGTCGCGAAAGCTGCGCTCTGTGATTGCTAACACGCTAGCCCAGCGCGGCAATTATGGGCAAAATTCCCCTTTTCTTGGGGAGGCTATGATATATACAAAAGCTGAGCTGATGTGGTGATCATCATAGAGTAGTTAACAAACGTAAATGTTTTGCCCGACGTTCTGGTGACCTTGCGGTAATCGTTTTCAAAATGTGATTATAAAAACAATAAAATACAAATAAATTTACACATCTTATACATTGACCTGACTCCGAGATAATAAGCTAAAACACTTGTGTTACGGATGTCAGACAACAGAGGAATCACAAATATATATATATATTTGTGATTCCATTTATATATATATATATATATATATATATATATATATATATATAAATGTAAATATCAGTAACATTACTATACATGGTATTAACGATAAATAAAATTAGGTAATATGAAATAACACTATACATAATTATCAGAAACGTTTTATATAATTATTGGTAACGTTATATGTAAATATTGCTCAAATTATATGAAATGTTTCTAAATGTTAAAATTAAATTGATTTATTGGAGACGTTATATAAAAAAGCGTTACATTACTGTTTTGTAGTTAACGTTTTTTCTGCCTGTCTTAAACTCCGACACGGATGTTCCAGTTTAATTAATTGGCACATTATATCCCATTTCAATAGATTCGCGGAAAGGGTTCTAGGCTGCATAAACATTTGGCCATTGCCTGTGTCGCGGCGAGCGCGCCATAAAAAAAAACTTATACGCAATGCGGAGTACGCCCGGCCGGCGGCGTCGGCGGGACACACTCGCGATATTTACTAGCAGTACCCGTTACTTCGGCCGCGTGAAATAGTATCTTTGACGGGGTATATATATATACATATACAACATCGTTATAGAATGTTTATGTATCATATCCATTTTAGATGACTTTGATCCTTCATGACCTCACCGTTCAGCCATGGCGGCCAATGTCGTCCACCGTCGGTCGCCTTGTTGCATTTTAATTATTCAATTATTTAAAAATTTTATAAATTAATGATTATAACTTCAGTATTATTATATTAAATTGTAGAACTTATTTTAGTTTTATTTATTTATTTAGAGACAGCTAGCAAGAACATACACAAAAAACAATGCAACGAATTGACACATTAAAAAAAAACTGGTTACAATGTTGTCTTATATGACATCTTTATATAACACTATTTAATCTAAGCTATAAAGTTAAACTATATCTTGTACATCCAAAAACAAAGCATGCAAGTACTCTTACACTTAGGTTTCATAATAATAGTTAATCATACCAGCCATTGGAAGTCTACTGCTGAACATAGGCCTCCCCAATAAAGGGGGAATTTGCCTATAATTGCCGGGCTGGGCAAGCATGAAGGCAAACGCAGAGTGCAGCTGTTACGATGGGGATGCTGCTGCCCATCCCCGCTCATGTGCATTTGAGCTGCACAGTTTCCGATTGATTGTCTTATTAAGACTTGAATAGTTCATTGTATTTCTCTAGTTACGCGGCGTGACGTCATTAATATTTGCACTAATATTAAAGTAAGTAAAGCTAGAGTTTGTTTGTATTTCCTATTAAATTTAATCTCTGTTAATTTAATAACATTATTTATGTAGAATAGCAGGCCGGGAGGTACCGGCAGACTAGAATAGTACCTCCCCCGGTCCTAGGTGTCGTAAGACTAAGGTACCAGCACCGGCAGACGGCGGTTTATCTAACCGAAACAGTGCAGATTAAATGCGGAAGGCAGGAACCGGCAGCAGGATCCCCGTCGCCAAAGGTGCGCTCTGCGATTGCCAACACGCTTGCCCAGCGCGGCAATTGTGAGAAAAAATGCCCTTTTCTTGGGGAGGCCTACATATAGTATAGTATATTAAAAATTCAGTTCTATGTTTTTTGTTGTTCTGTATAACTGTTTATAAAAATATATATTAAAAAAAAGAAGATACGCAACCAAAATGTGATTTTTTTTGTGTAGAAAATTCCGCTCTGCTATTGCCATCACAACAGTTTTTTTTGTTTCTCACAACAAATTGCCATGACAAAGTAGGTACCCTCTTTTCGAGGAGGCCTATATCCAACAGTGGATATACACCGGTGATGAACCATAGATTAGCATATCATAGATTAACGGTTGATATAAATTCACACTACATCTCATATAGGCCTGACTCCGATATAAGTAGCTTAAAGAACTTGTGTTAACGGACAACAGTGTGAATTACAAATATAATACTCAAATATATAAAAATAACACCCAGACACAGAAAAAATACAAATCATCATTTTAATATTAGTTTTTTGGATTTTGTTTAAATGGGAATCGAACCCACGACCTCTGGCGCAGGATAGAATCACTCCCCTTTGCGCCATCGGGTCCGTCAAATCTATACTAATATTATAAAGCTGAAGAGTTTGTTTGTTTAAACGCGCTTATGCCAGGAACCGCTGGTCCAATTTGAAAAATTCTTTTAGTATTAGATAGCCCATTTATCGAGTAAGGCTACAATAAAGTCACTATACCACGCGGACGAAGTCGCGGGCCCTACTAGTGATGAATAACGACATAGATTAAAAATAACCAAAAGAATATATTTACATCTGTCACTTGTCTCTTCAATTGTCCCGGGGTCCGACGTCTTACGAACGTGCCACAGGTCCCGGTCGAAACTGTACATAATGTACCGTCTTTGCTTATATATAAAGCCACTGAGTCCACAGCATATCTTGATATGCTATCACTTACTGATGGTTACACCGATTCAATATTACCTGAAGTTTATCAAATTGTGAACCTGTTTGTAATGGAACACAGTTCGCTGTTACTTTGCGCAGTCGAAATAGATGACGCTGTGATGGTTTATGGGTAGTTATAATTGGAAGTGTACTTCACTTTATTATCCTTAACCTCCAAATAAAATAATTCGTCGATGATAGTGCAATACCGCGTAAGTAGCAGTTGCAAATAAAGTTGAAAATTCAATTAGAAAATATGGTAAATGGACCTTATTAACTTAAGCTACATACGCGGTATTGAAGTATCATCGACGATACCATAATCGGCTAAAGATCTGAAAAATAATTCATCATATAAGTGTACACATCTCCTAGGTTATCGTCTAGTTAATAGGTATTATATGTAATTATGAACATTAGCATGTATGAGAGTCATCTGTAAGTAAACCTATTCTAAATAAATATATAGTGTAGGTACCTATAATTGGCCATCAGGCAAATGAGATAAGAACATTACATTACACATTTTTAATGTTATATATAGCCTAATACAATTCGTATATTTTTATACACTATTTAACAATCTACATATAAAAAATATAGTTTAAATAAACACGCGTTTGTAATAACTTCAAAGTAAAGAGTAAAATTTTTTTTTGTATAACAAAGAGAAAATAATGTGGAACAAAAAATACTAGGAGTGTCCTGAAAAAATCACGGTTCGTTTAGAATACTACTACATAGTATCTTTTGTTCATCATTATTTATACTTAGTTTTAAAAAAATTGTTTACTTTATAAAAGCGTGTCTTTTATTTAGTTTTTAACTATATTTATTTTTCACTTTTCAGTTCGATTTATTGTTAAATAATATCAACTAGATGAGTGCTGAAGCTGGAAATTAGGTAGACGAGACGGTACGCATGCGCAGGCTGCGTGGTCTCACGTGGTCTTACACAGAGGATTTTTCTTCATGCAGAGGATTCTGATTATAACGAGATAATCTTATCGAAATATTGTATTGGTACCGATCCTTGATATGTGTACAAAGTGTCAATTAAATCTGTCCGTCTAAAGTGGGTCGAAATCGACTTCGAATGAGTCGGTTACAAACATACACACATACATACAACTGAAGCTAATATAAAGTGTGTATAAAGGAGAAGCTCACTGACTGACTGACTGAACTGCATGGGTCAGAAACTTGAAAATTTTATAACGAAAAGGAGCACAAATTTTGTTTTTAAATATAATGTCAAATAAAGTATGTCTAATCATTTATTGTACATAAAATAGATGGTCAACGGAAAAAAGTAAAACCTAGTTGCAGCTCCGAAGGCAAATGCAAACTCTGTAAAGGGAAATAACTTTGTTCAACACACACAATTGGAAATTCTAATTTCACGAATAAATACACCTAGCATTAGCAGTGCCCCGCGTTTTTGCATGTGTTAAGATGTAGAACTCTGATAATAACTTTGCACCCCTCTATTACCCTCTCAAGGGATTAATACCGAAAAAAATATTGATATGTCAGTCAGTTAATCAGCACCTTCTTTTATATATAGGATAGATGAAGTAAAAAAAAGCCGTGAGGTACCGGCAGAGTAGAATAGTACCTCCCCTGTACCAGATGTCGTAAAAGGCGACTAAGGTAACAGAAGACAGATGGCGGTATATCCATCCGAAACAATGCAGCTCAAATGCACAGGGCGAGGATGGGCAGCAGCATCCCCGTCGCGAAAACTACGTTCTGCGATTGCCAACACGCTTGTCCAGCGCGGTAATTATGGGTAAAATACTCCCTTTCTGGGAAGGCATATGTCCAGCAGTGGACTTTGAATGGCTGGTATGATTATAAAGAAGTTTGTTTATATTTCAAAAAGAGAATTTCTTGACAATAGTCAAAATATTATGGACGATTTCAAAGTGCCTATGGGCCTATTAAAAAGACGTGAAGGAAAGTGAAGGACGTCAAATAATTGTCAATATTTGCATTTCAGACTTCTGTCATGCGTGTTAGTCACAACAAGGCAAGTGTATGTTTCCAGAATTAACCGCACGTGTGAACGGATTCCAAGAACGGACTCATACCTCTGCCATTTCTTAGAATCAAGGGAATGTGTCATATCAGAACAATTTCTTAACACATTGCACAATTGTCTGTCTTTATTAAATAAAACAGATTAGAATATAATTATGGTGGGTCAGGTGGTCTGGTGAAATAAATTATTAATATCGCACTTAAAAATAGGGGTTGGTGATTAAAAAAAAATAACCTTTTACCTGAAAATATACATATTTTTTGTATAGACCATTCTATCACTTAGGGGTATGAAAAACCGATGATAATTGATTCTCAGACCTACTATTTATGTGTATAATATAAAATCTAACCAAAATCGGTTTCGCCGTTTTGGAGCAGTAAAGTAGGTCACTAAAACTGTGACACGAGAATTTTATATATATTATTACCCGGACTTAAAATTCTTACTTCCTTACTAATTTTATAAAGGCCAAAGTAACTCTGTCTATCTGTTTGCCGAGCTTTCACGACAAAACCACTGGAACAGATTCAAATAAATTTGGTACGCAGATAGCCTAGACCCTAAGTAGGACATAGGTTACTTTTTAATGCGAAAATGTGAGGAAGCCAAAGGCACTATTGTGGATAAAGTCGGGGCACAACTAATATTAATGGATATATTATTTAATGTTTGAGTGCGCATTTTTTAATGTTAAATTGCGACGATAAATCAATATTTTTTCTTGTTCTGTGCATGCATGTGTTTATCTAGAAATTATTCCACATTTTTGCTCAATATTTCAATATTAAAGCCATGGAAGTCCACTGCTGGACATAGGCCTCCCAAGAATGGGGGATATTTCATTATAGGCATAATTGCTGCGCAGAGCAAGCGTGTTAGCAATCGGAGAGCGCAGCTTTCGCCACGGGGATGCCGGTGCCCATCCCCAACCCATTTGAGCTACACTGTTTCGGAAAGATATACCGCCATCTGTCGGTTCTGATACTTTAGTCGCCTCTTACGATACCTGGTACAGACGGAGGAACTATTCCACTCTGCCGGTGCCTCACGGCCATATATTTCATCATCGTCCTCATCCTCATCAGTCGCAAGACGTCCACTGCTGGAGATAGGCCTCTCCAAGTGATTTCCAATCGTGTGTGGCCAGTGTCCAGCGCGATGCTGCGGTTTTAATCAGACCGTCTGTCCACCTTGCGCTTGCCGGTACGTGGTCTCCATTTCAGAATCTAACGACTCCACTGTTCATTGGTTCTGCGTGCTAAGTGCCCTGCCTGCTACTTTAACTTGCTAATCCACCGGGCTATGTCGGTAACTTTGGTTCTTTCACGGATCTCCTCATTTCTGATTCGATCGCGCAAAGAAACTTCGAGCGATGCCCTCTCCAAAGCTCGTGAGCTACTTTCAGTTGGTAATAAGGAAAACAGTTAGAAATCACGTTATATTAATATTTAGTTCTAAACAATTATGTTTTCTTAAATGTATTTATCGTAAAATAAACTAAAATAAAAAATAGAGGAAAACTACTTCCAGTATCATCTCATATCAGTAATGTACTTTAATCACCCCTTATTGTTCCTATTTATGGCGAGCATGCGTCACTTCAGTGTCTTACATTACTGACGTCACAACGGTTGCCCTGTGGCAGGGCAAACCACTTTGCTACCAATTTATGGGCTCGTTACTCCTCGCTCGATCGCTTAGAATTTTAGGGCTCCGACTTCATTGGATCCCGCTTGGTAGCATGAGCGAACCCATGATAGAATATTACAGTGGTCTGCTACCTGGACCTCTTTTATTACACGCTTTATTAGCTTCAGTTGTATATATGTGGCTTCAGGTCAAATGTGTTTGTAACCGACTCATTAGAAGTCGATTTTCACCCACTTAAGGCGGACAGATTTATTTGAAACTTTGTACACATATCAAGAATCGGAGCCAATACAATATTCCGATAAGATTATCTCATTATCCTGATCAGGATCCTCAGGATGAATGAAATTCTTCTGTGTAAGAGCAGATGAGACCACGAAACCTGCGCGTGCGTGCAGTCTACCTAATTTCCAGCTTAAGCACTTATCTAGTTTATGTTATTTAATAATCAATTGAACTGAAAAGTACAATAAAGTTAAAAAACGCTTTAAAATAGTAAAAAATATTTTTTATAACAAAGTGGAAAAAATGAACAAAAAAATGCCATATTTTTCGTAGACCTAGCAACCCGCAATTTTTTCAGAATACTGCTAGTATTTTTGTTTATCATTATTTTCACTTCAAAAAATTAACTTTTCACTTTGATGTATTTTACAAGCGTGTTTTTTAGTTTTTTTTAAATTATATTTTATTTTATTTTATTAGACCAGGTCGACAAACAAGCATACAGTCCGCGTGATAGTAAGCGTCACCTTAGCCTATAAACGCTCGTATTATCACTAGGATATCACCAGCGCGTCGCCAAACTGTTGACTTGAAGATATTATGTCACATTACCCAGTAACTTTCCTGCCCCTCTTACTCTTCAAACCGAAACACAGCAATGCGAAAACTGCCGTTTGGCGGTAGAAATATAGAGTGAGGTAGACCTCATCTCCTCTATCAGACCAAGGAGGTTTACCTAATATGTGGTTTTTATTTGTTTGTATATTATTTTATGCTGTTAGTCTATTTATCCAAACATGTAGATTTTGGGTGAGAAAACGCGTCTTATCTCTGAACGTTGGAATTATAAGAAATAAACGGTCACATCTCCAAGGTTATCTCTGACGACCTTTAAAACTATAAGTTCGGAGTGATGCAAAACGAACATTGTCTTGAGCGATTTCACACGTTTAATTGTGTTTATTTGATACTGCTTTTAGAGTGACTGATATTTACTGTTTTTTTTCGCACACTAATTTGACTACAGCTATCGTAAGCATCGGAAACCTACTCTTATTTATTGCTAATAGCATTTCTAGCTCGGTTTCAACTGTGATTTTTATATTGTACCAGGTCGACAGACAATCTCCTATACACGTTGTAATATTACAATGATATCACTAGCGCGTTGCCAACCTTGTGACTTGAAGATATTGTCGCACTATCTAGTAATTTCACTGCCAGTCTCACCCTTCAAACCGGAACGCAGCGATGCGAACACAGATATTTTGACGGTAGAAATAGAGCACATTGAGGTACATACTAATACACACGACATTTGTATCTACCTCATGTGAACAAGTATAGATATAATTACTGGGTAACGTGACATCTTCAGGGCACAAGATTGATTAGGGAAATCTTTATGAGACTTCTATCCTCAAGTCTGCCATCAAGCGGACCGTATGCTTGTTTGCCAAATATTAAAAAAAACAGTCTAAAATAACAAACCGCCGCAGATGTATCGTATTAGAAATTAATTTGCATACTTAAATTGCAAATGAGTTAATAAGTAACACAGTCCTGCTTTCTATTAACTAAACAGCCCTGTTACCCGCGTGCACTTTCTAATGCGACTTTAGCCTGGTGAAGGCCTGAGACATTAATAAACTATGCACGAGTGATTTAAACTCTGAGATATATATCAGAGATCGAACCACTCCAAAGACATATTTATTTTGGCACTTCTCGCTTCTTAATTGTTTATTATGAAAATTATAACTGGGAGATATGTGTCTTCAGAGCGACTTCATGCTGACGTTTTAATCAGGTGACAGTTGACAACAGAGTTTTATCATGGGAAATGGCCTCATTTATATTCAGCATCGATCTCGAGTTCACTATAAGCGGAAAGGTCCGATCGTACACACATCAACAGATCAACCCACCCAAATCTGTCGAGACTTTTCGATCGAATATTAATCTATATATTTGAGCAATTGGGTTCAAAATTGACTGTTACAATTTTGGGTTGACTGATCAGTTGCTTACCGAACACAAACTTTACCTTACTTTTCATACTGGTATGTATAAAGTACATCTTACAATGTAATGACGACATAAGGTATTTGTATTGAACAATGACTTCGTTACTTATTATTACAATAATTAAAAGATAATTGGCACGAGTGAACACAACCGCGTGCAGTCAAATAACTTAGTTGACTTAGCTGGTCGCAACGTGTATATATTAAACAAATAACAAGGTAATGTAGAAAACAAGAGGTTCTACAAAAACATATGCATAAATAACTGTAACCTCATTGTTTACTGTACGATATCCGAACACACTATTCGTAACAACTCGGATACGTTAAAGCACAGAACACTTCTAACTATAAAATATCACGGCGTCATAAAGCATAAATACAAATTGGGACTCGATTAACTGTTATCAATATGGAATGCCACGCGCGTTTTAATTGAATTACCAACACAACCGCACGACAACGCTACCGGTGGCCGACTGAGCGCACGGGCACTGCGTCGCGCCGCTTGTCTGCACTAGAGTTGTAAACAAAAAATGAACCAAGGAGCAGGATCGAATTGCATAATATCCGAGTCCGAGCGTTGTAATCGACAAATTCGTATGACTTTAATTGATCACTAGCGACCCCGACGGGTGCAATGACTATAAAAAAATTGGTTATTGTAGATTTCCCATAAGAGGTAGACATATCGACGGTCGTAAATTCAATTGTCGTAAAAGACAATGTGAAGGTTACAAGAAAAACAAATAATTATTTACAAATTAATTACTGGCAAATTTATTTTTAATTAAGTTTAAGCTGTTTTTGCTGATTGAAATTGAATCCTCTTTCATTTGAAACTATTATCTAAAAGTCAGAAATAATTAACGTTTTTGCCCATTTGTCCCTTACGACAATTGAATTTATGACCGTTGAATACCATCGCGGAATACAATACAGTAAGACATTATTTAGATCTATCTCGTCGGGACCAGCCAGCGTTGCAATGTAAGCGCAAAAGATGTGTTTATTTACAACAGTACATTAGAAAACTATAAAATTATTAGAATTTGTCTGATAAAAAATAATATTTAAATTTAATTTAAATTTAAAAACCGCATTCAAACTCGTTGCGTAGTTTTAAAGATCTAAGCACACATAGCCGCATACAACCGGTCCTATTGGAGATTACTTGGGGAGGCCTATGTCCAGCAGTGGACGTCTTATGGCTGATTTGATGAAGCATACATATTGACAGACAGACAGGGGAAAGTGACTTCGTTTTATACAATTATGTTTTATGCAAATTTATTAAACAATACTTCGGTGTTATGTTGCAATCGCATTTGGTTTGTTTAGAATATACTTACTAGATTTCTAGAGGTGGAGGTATTTCTCATACAAAGATTGTCTTTTTACCTCACTCTCACCTATTTCTGCCAAACAGCAGTGTTCGCATCACCGTGTTCCGGTTGCAATAAATAACAATAATAAATATAAATCTGATTCTGTGATAATTCACTTAAAGTAATTGTGTTACGGACATCATACAACAGAATCACAAATATACTACTCTTCTGGGTGTTAAATATATGTACTTACTTATATTTAATACCCAGCCACAGAAAAAACATAAATATCATCATATAAATATTTGTCTTGGGTGGGGATCCAACCCACGACCTTTAGCGCACAAGACAGAATCACTATCATCTGCGCCATCGGGCCCGTCTAAGTGATAGAGGCAATGAAATTACTAGGTAATGTGACATATCTTTAAGTCACAAGGTTAGCGACGCGCTATTGATATCCTTGTGATATCTCGAGCGTCTATAGGCTGCGGTGACGCTTACTATCAGGCGGTCTGTGTGATTGTTTGTCGAATAAGTGTGATAAAATGTATTTATAAGGAAAGGTCATTAAATTATTATTAATTTGAAAGCTTTGAATGGAAGTCGACATGGGGCGCGTCGGTGCGCGTGTTGCAATGGCGGATTGGCGTTTACATTAATTTGTATATTTTGATAAATTAAAATAAAGGATATAATAAAAGGCTATATAGGGCGGGTCCGATGGCGTAGAAGTCAGTGATCCCATCTTTTCCGCCAAGGATCGTGAGTTCGATCCCCACCCAGGACAAATATTTATAGGATGATATTCCCGTTTGTTCTGTAAGTTTATTCGTGATTCCTCTGTTGTCCGACGTCTGTAACATAAGTGCTAAAAGCAATTGTAAAGTGAATTTCAAAAGTAGTTTCTTTGTATTTTCAAGTTTGATGTGTGATTAAATTATATTTAATGTAATAAGCGTAAAATATTCTTTAATAATTATTTATTTATTTTCAGAGAAAAAAATGTGGTTTATATTTAAATCCTTGTGATTATTTCTTATATATATAAATTGATTTAGCTGATATTCTTATAAGAATAAATTATTTAAACTATAGTGTAACAAACTGACAGTATACATTTATAACATTAGTGTGTATATACAGGACAAAAACAATCGGTATATTTAAATAAATGATAACGCAAAGAAAATACCTACGTAAAACAATACCCCTTACAATTGTCGGTCCGATGCCCCATTCGTCTCGGTGTAACTGGCAATACCAATTTGCATACAAATAGAAATTACAAACACAGTCTATTTATATATATACCTACTATACTCTAGTAGGCCTGCTACAGGCACTTTAATTTCGTTAAAATTTTAGTAAATAAAAAAATATATATTCCCATAATTGGAAGTACTTATTTATTTATTCAATATTGGATTAGCAACATAAGTAACAGTAAATTATGAACGATAATCGTGTTTTCAAAGGACATCAACTTACTGTTCTTACAATTACAGGCAAGCACATCATGCATATTTATAAACATTTTAAAAAAGGTAATAATCACTCAGTAAGGATGTAAATTAAATAACAAATAACAAAATACAAAACAAATCCGCAATCTTAAGGTACGCCACCAAACGATTTTATCAATGACAAAAACCCGGGAAGAGTATGAAAATAAATGTCAAGTTCAGGTAGACTTTTGGCTAGACTAGATTTAATTATATTTAATAACAAAATAATAATAAAAATAATTTAATAAAACTTATAGTAATTTGTAAAAACATCATATACGTATTCATACAGTCGACAGTATCGCTTAGTACCTGCACACGTCGATCAAATTAACCTATTTTTAAGAATAGGGTGGCTGAATAAGGCAAAAATATATGCCTGCAGCAACAGGTCACCAGAAAGTATTTATAATACTTATTGTACACCAAACAATAAAAATATATGAAAAAATACAGTAGTTATAAAGTACAATGGGAGGCCTTATCGCAAATAGCGATTTCTTCCTAAATATTACAAATAGTAAATATGGATAAACGTTTATTTTTTTTAGTTACATATAACTAAATTAATACTTATATATAATTCACACAAAATATCATACCTGACTCTGAGATAAGTCGCATAAACCACTTGTGTTACTGACATCAGACAACAGAGGTGTCACAAAAAAACGTGTTCACGTTTTTAACATCAAGCACAAATTTTCATCATATAAATATTTGTCCTGGGCGAGAATCCAACCCACGACCTTTAGCGCAAAAGGCAGAAACACTACCGAATGCGCCATCCTGCAAATCAATACTTAAACATGACAATATATAAACAACGTCATATGATTGCGACTTTAAATTCTATAATTAAAATACTTATAATAAATGCGTATTATTAATAATACGCATTACAATTAATAATAATTAGTAAAAAATAGTCATTTTATACCTTGGTTGTCGCTTAACAGCTTATTATTAATTTCGTGATTCCACATACACCTTCGATAGCTCAGTTGGTAGAGCGGTGGACTGTAGAGGTTAAATAAACTGTTGATATCCATAGGTCGCTGGTTCAAATCCGGCTCGAAGGAAATTATATTTTTTTTTCAAGGAGATTTTAATTATATTATTTTATTTATTCTCCGAAATAAAATAAAAAATCTATTCCGCATGCTTGTTTTTTTGGCCACTATATGGGATAAGGTAATTTCATAGTCCCGTTTTCCGTTAGCCGTGTGGTACCGGCAAAGTACAATATGATAGTACCTCCCCTGTATCTGGTGACGACGACGATTGAGGTACGACCGAAACCGACAGATAGCAGTATAGCTGTTATGGACTAAGTGCATACATTAGCCGTTATATATAATGCCTGAAATGAAAAAAACATACTACGCCCGTGTGACTTACAATGAGCTACATACAACTTCAGTTCTACAAAATATCAATAGATGGCGCTGGGCATTTTAAAACACGCTTTCGGGTAAAACCTGATCTAATCATTATATTTCCAAATCTATATCGTCCGAGAAAATCGTTACGGAAATAAGCAAAAAAAATTACCAAAACTAATTATATATTATTTTTGTAACACAATTATTTATCACAACAATGTACACACATCAACGTAACAACTTACTCAATCGATATTGCATTGAGTTCCAAATTGACTGCAAAAATATTACAGATTTGGGTAAGTAGATCTGACGCCTACCGTACTCAACTCGACGCAATCAATGGTGGTATTTATTTTATAGCCAACTAACAATCCGCCCCCGCTTCACAATGGGTGCAATGAGGCTAAAAAATGGTTATTGTGGGTTATCCTTAATGCCTCCTCACTACTCACGAAGTTCCTCGGCGAAGTACTCGAAATACTTTGGCAACAGCCCGAAGTGCGACAATATAGACTCGTTCAACTTCGCAATGAGCTCATTCGCTGCAAGGCGCCACTTTCGGGCCCTTTGACTCAGTACCAAAACCGACAACAAATAGAAGTCGCCCGGGGCGAAGTAATGTTTGACGAGGTGAGCCGAAGTGCGTCTCTACACTATCCTATTCGTCTATTATTATTTATTTCATTACGTCGTTCTACTTCGCGAGTACTGTAGAGGAGGCACAAGAGATGGACATATACATAGCATTGCGGATTTTTGTAGGCCTTTTTATGGTGTACACCAGTGATTCCCAAAGTGGTCCAGGTGGACCCCCAGGGGTCCACGGGAGACTTGCTGGGGGTCTACGTAGGCGTGAACAAAAATGGGGGTCCATAAGATGCTAATGGGGGTCCACGAAAATTTATCTGCTTTTCTTGGACATTATTCACACATAGCCACTAGTCCCAAACTAAGCAGAGCTTGTGTACTATGGGTACTAGACAACCGATAAACATACTTAAATACTTTTTTTTTTGTAAATACATACTTATTATACAGGGTGTATCGTAAATCGTTTAAAACCTCTCGGCCACGTGGTCTATAGGTCACCCTGAACAATGTTTGTTCTACGAATTATCCAATCTAGACATTAAATTTTTCGACTTCCCATACAAAATGACCAAACAGCTGATCGAGGTTTGTATGGGAAGTCGAAATATTCCGGTTTCATGGTTTTGTTCCATCAGAGGCAGGCAAACAATTGCCCATGTGTCTATTATGCAACAAAGTTTTGAGCAATGACTCTATGAAACCATCAAAGCTCGAAGATCATCTAAAAAGGTGTCATACTGATAAAATAGGTAAAGATTTAAAATATTTTCAAACATTGAAGGAAAAATATGAAAAGAGACCCACCATGCACAGTATGTTCGCTTCAACATCTCAAAGTAACGATGATGGCTTGCGGGCATCTTACAATATCTCATTACTTATAGCAAAATGTGGAAAACCGCACACTATTGGAGAACAATTAATTTTACCCGCTGTTGAAGAAGTCTTAAAAACTGTATTGCACAAATCTCCATTTGACGTACTAAAAAGAATTCCATTAAGTAACAATACTGTACAAAGACGCATTGATGAAATGAGCTCTGATATCGAATGTTTTTTGTGCAATCATCTGCAAAAAACTCATTTTTCTATACAACTGGACGAGTCAACGTTACCCGGTAATGAAGCATTATTATTGACATATGTCCGATATTTTATGGAGGAAGAAATTCACGAAGAATTGCTATTTGCCAGAACTTTGGAGACTGACACTAAAGGCGAATCAATATTTAATGTACTGAGCAATTTTTTTACGTAAAAATCGATTCCATTTACAAACATTATTTCAGTGGCAACAGACGGAGCTCCTGCAATGGTCGGGCGATATCGTGGGTTTATAACTCATCTCAAAAGAATTATACCAGGGCTTACAGCTATTCATTGCGTAATCCACCGCCAACATCTTGTGGCAAAACATTTAAGTGACAGGTTGAACCAATCTCTTCATTTTGTAATAAAAGCTGTCAATAAAATCAGAAGCAATGCATTGAATACGCGTTTATTTGCTCAATTGTGCGACGAAAATGATGAAGACTTCCAACGACTGCTCTTACATACTGAAGTACGCTGGTTGTCGAAAGAGATTTTACTCTGTTTTCGATTCCGTATTAGAGTTCCTAGAAAGCAGAGATCCAGATTTAAAAGAAAACTTGATCAAATTCAAAACAGACATTGCGTAATAGACAGATTTGTTTAAAAAATTTAATGATATTAACTTGCAGTTACAAGGAGACAGGCTTTTCTTGGGAAATTGAAATTAATGAAGCAAAACATTAGTCGGCGCGAATTCTCTCAATTTCCAAACTTGTCACAGGTAGAATGTATTGATGAGGATATCCATACCTACAGTCAACATTTAAGTGCCCTGCATATTGACTTCAAAACCAGGTTTGAAGATATGCTGACAATGGATATACCACCATGGATCATAAATCCATTTGATGAAACGGAAGTGGCCAATGTTGTATTACAAGAGGAGCTACTCGAGCTAAGCACCAATGAGGAGCTGAAGGTGAAATTTAGAAAAGGCTACCAAACATTTTGGCTGCAAGCAGAAATACCCGAAAAATATCCTGGACTGTGGGAAATCGCAAGGAAATTTTTAATAGCTTTTCCCTCGTCATACCTTGTAGAAAGGAGTTTTAGTGCCGTTACAAATCTCTTAACAAAAAAAAGGAGCAAATTAAATATCATAGAGCGGGGGGATTTGCGGTTATTGCTCACAAAAATAAAGCCAAACATTGATCGTTTGCTGACACTCCACCAAATACATCCTTCCCATTAATTAAAATTGCGACTTACCTTTTTAATTTTTTCTTGCAATTCTATTCTTTTAATAAATAAAGTGTTATAAAATGTACCATTTTACGTTTTTATTTTACCTATCGGAATATAGGGACAGAACTCAGAAGCGACACTTTTTCATTTTTTGGCGACTTTAAGAATGTGGTAGAAATGTAGCAGCAGGGGGTCCATCGAAACTAGTAACATTTTGAAAGTGGTCCACGAGAAAAATAAGTTTGGGAACTACTGGTGTACACAATACATTGTAGTATACACATACATTAGTAGCAAAAAAATATATGTGTCTCTCTAATATATTATGCATGTATTATATATGTAAACCTACCTCTTAAATCATTTAATTTATTTAAAAAACTGAATTCGTGGCGTAGTTTTAAAGATCTTATCATAAGTAAGGACAGACAGGCCGTTTTATAGTATTGAATGATTGAATAAAAAATAAATAAGCTGTATTTCTCAGTTTTTCTATACTATACTGTAATCTATATATATATATATATAAGGAGAAGCTGACTGACTGAATGAAATATCTACGCAGGGCCTAACTGTAACGGTTAGAAACATGAAATTTTACAGTGATTGCTTTTGTAACTAAAGTAAAGGAAGTATGAAAGATATGGAACTAAACGCGTGTAAAACTACGGTGTTAATATACAATAAAATCAAATAGTTTTTGCATTTTCAGGTCTTTAGTTTAACCCTTTCAATAGATAACCCGTATCAAGTCACGCATAGACAACAGATCAATCTAATAATCTGTCAACATTACGCGATCGACAATAATCTTTAAATCGGAGTCATAGAGTTTAAAATTTATTATGCATTTATGATAGATTTGTTCAACTTGATCTGTTGCTTTGTGTACAAAGTAATATTCCATCAACAGCAAATAGCATAAAAATTAAGGAACATCTATAAACATATATAATAGAAGACATACATTTTACAACCTATATTCTATATACATATTAAAAAAATAAAATGTCTGTCTATTATATTAGATCAAAATAACAGCGGTTTATAATAGACATATGAAAGTATGTATGTCTGTCTGTTGAGGGTTAATTCAATAGCAGCGGGTCTTTCACTGTATATATATATATAAATAGCTTACGTCACGAGGAGTAATTTTAATTACTTTTATTTTAAAGGTAATTGGAACTACACGAGGGTGCCGCTCTCTGAAACTACAAGGGTTAGCAATCACAAAATTTGCAACGGTGTTTCTGTTAGAAGAGCCCGATCGCGCATATAGTAGTGGTCCTGTCTTGTGAGCCAGAGGTCATGAGTTTTGTGTCTGAGTGTTACATGTATACACTTAAGTTTTATATTTGTGATTACTTGGTTGTTTTATTTTCGCGACGAGTGTTTCACGCGATTTATGGCTGAGTCAGGTCAATGTATGAGACGTGTGAATTTATAGGATTTATATTTGTGTTGGGTGTTATGAGTTATATTTATGATTCCTCTGCTGTCTAATGTCCGCAACACAAGCGCTTTGAGCGACTTATCCCCGAGTCAGGTCAACGTTTCAGATGTGGTGTATTATGATTTTTTGTACTTACCACCATCATCAAAAAACGAGTCGGTGATGATCCTCGGGGACCGGGAGCCATCCTGGACTCCTCTGGACGACATGGCCTCTCACTGCGTCACCACGTTCATCACAAACCACAACCACTATTGGCCGCACGTTTAAAAAATTCGACGTGTTCACGCTTGGATATCTTAACGCAAAATGATTTAATAAAAAATGTTGGACTTTTGGCGCAGTTGACGTGATATAGTGCGTTATAATGATCGATGTTGATAATATTTGGCTTTTGTTGCAACGCTGAAATAATAAATCATTATATTCATGACCTAACCGCGCCTCGCGGTTTCTCTCGCGATTAATTGTCAAACAAATCTAGTACAATTTACGTTTCGCTGTTTGTTGATGTTTCACAAGAGGTCGACCTCATACAAGTTCGTCTGCATTGGTTAGCCACTCACACCTATTTCTACCGCCAAATAGCGGTGTTCGTATCGCTGTGTTCCGGTTGGAAGGGTGAGAGAGTCAGTAAAATTATTGGATAATGTTTAAAAGGTTATTGGTAATGTGTTTAAGTCACGAGGTTGGCAACGCGATAGTGTCGCGATGCCCTTGTGATATTACGAGCGTCTATCACGCGGACATTATTCTTGTTTGTCGACCTGGTCTAATAAAAAAATATATAATGTATTAGTATATTTATATCACTAATACGGAGGTTTATTGTTTTTTTATCCACTTTATTCATCATATCAGACATAAGACGTCCACTGCTGGACATAGGCCTCCCCAAGTAATCTCTGAATGGTCTATTTAATCTATATAAAGAAAATCGTCGTTCCATCTTGCAGCTAGACGCCCTACGTTGCGCTTACCGGTACGTGGACTCCATCCCAGAACCTTACGACTCCATCGGCCATTGGTTCTGTTTTCGGTTTCCCACTTTATTAAGTTAGATACAATCCAAATGTATATTTGCGATGTAAAAATAACGACATCTCTACTATATTCACCTGCATGTTCAATACAATTTCCAAAGTTGCTTGACTGATTTTGATGGTAATTTCATTGTAAATGGTTAAAATTAAAGTGGTCAACGTTACTTTATGCAAATAATAATGAATGCTATTAAATAATGAAAGAAAACACAATCATGCATATTGATAAAATATTTTTGTATGCAAAAGCAGTAATCTGCTCAACCTGACAGATATCAAAAATCCAAACATACAAGGCGACTAACTTTTTAAGGCATCGTAAAAAATTAATAATATTTTCATTTATCGGAATAGTCAAGTCGGAGTAGTCGAGAGTTATACTCAAAAATAAATTCAAGATATCCTTTTGAACGTATACACACACCGCGTCTATTGAAAGTCATAAAGGGAAGCAGACATACCGACATAAGAACCAGGGACATACTTGGAACAAGCCAAATAAAAATATTGTTACCTGATCCATTAAATCAGAAAATAAACATTCTGTCCCTTTTGGGGATGCTGCCGATTTTTTTTGTTATTGCAAATTATTTGTCCATTTTGTAACTTTTAATTGTAATTATCTGTTAGTGCCATAATATATTAATAGATGGCGGTGTAAGGTAATTGAATAAGTATTTAATACTACTAAAATGAAAAAATCGTTAGGGACGGGATCAAAGGCATACAGATTTCAACCTACTCAAATCTGTCAGATAACAGTTAAATTTGAACTCAATCGCTCGCTTTTATAGATTAATATCGATTGCATAGTTTTGGCAGATAGGTAGGTGGATCTGTTGCTGTGTGTACCCGGACGAAGTCGGGTCAGGTGGCTAGTATAATATATTTTATTTCTTTCGAATCAATCCATTACTTTTATAGTTAAAAATAGTTTTCTGGAAATCAACATTTCAACGTAAACACGCCGCGAGAGTTGAAGGTCACTGAGGAAAGCAACTAGGTACTATTTTTAAATTAATAACACATTGAAGGTTCTCCAAAAATGATCTTTATCGTATGTGGCGCAGAACTCTAAATGTACTAGTGTTTAGTTTGTTCTTGCTTCTGTGTTATATGATGAGGACAATGAACTTGTTTATGGTTTAGGTGAACGCGATCTTGTCAGATAAAATGTATATGAGTGCATTCTATGACACTATGATACTGGATTTTTCTGGAAACTACTATAAGTGTAGGATTTTTTGCTGGCAACATTAAAAAAAAGGAATGAAAATGACAACTTTTAGCTGGCAGAATGAGTAGGCAGTGGATCCACACTACTGCATACAGCCTGTATTGTGAAATTGATCCTAGGATCAGAATACCGACATGTGGTAGTTATTTTTCAAGTCAGCAATCAATCTTACGATCCGCTTATGGTAAACATGACCGCAGCCTATAGACGCCGTGTCATCACAAAGATATCACTAACGTGTCGCCAACCTTGTGAACTGAAGTTATCGTGTCACATTTAGCGAGTAATTTCATTACCTCTCTCACCCTTCAAACTGGACCTAGATGAGAGTGAGGTACTAAGTAGTTCATAGTGGTAGTTTTGTAATATAATTAAATAGAAAGATTTAATTATTTCGTGGTAACGATTTTAATCTAAAACTACTTGACCGATTCTAAAATTTCTACTATTAGAAATGTTTTTTTTTGACGAGTAACATAGGCTTAATATTTAGATATGTTCATTGATATCCTTACTTGAAATGGAACAAGTCCGCGTGATGATGACGTTTACACCACAGCCTATAGACGCTCGTATTATCACAAGGATATCACTTGCGCGGTGCCAACATAGTGCATTGCAGATATTATGTGACATTACACAGTAATGTAACTGCCTGCCAACATACAGATGCGAACACTGCTGTTTGGCGGTAGTAATAGGTGAGACCGAAGTACTAATGATGACGACCTTTGTATGAGGTCTACCTCATGTGAGAAGTTCAATTTAGATATGTAGTTGGTTGTAAAGATAATAGTTTTGATTGTAGTTAGAAAAACATTGTACCGAGTCAACAGTGTAACATTGTTAAATATGTACATATTTAAATATTACATTTGTGATTCCTCTTTTCTTCGCAACACAAGTGCTTTAAGTGGCTTATCTCGGAGTCAGGTCTATGTATCATACATAGACCTAACACTGAGACGAAACCATCGACGATAATAAATTCAATTGTCGGGAGGGACAATGTGCAGATTTATAGGAAAAACAAAAAAAAAACAATTCATTCGATTTACCTTTATACATTTATTTAAAAGGCTATATTTATTTATTAGCTGTTTTTATATTTATCATATTTAGCAAAATTACAAAAATCTTCAGTATTAATTACACTGGTCAACACTGATTTTGCCACACGGACTTTGATAGCTAATTTTGTTTTATCAACCTACCCTCATCATTAAATCTCAGTTGTCATCTGTCAGTTGGCCTCATATTTTTTGTGATACGGTAATACTCATAACTATTACTACGGCGGTACATTAACAGAAACGCTCACAAGTAAATCGTCATAAAAGTATTTGTAGTTGAATTTGAATATTTTTTGTGATTTATTAATCCTGTGAACATGTCGAAGTGTAATAATGACCCTAACTCTTTTTGTTATGTCTGCGGAGAACTTACATTCAAAAAACAACGACGAAATTTTACGAATCTTGTGCTGGAGTGTTATCACCATTGTTTTGGTTTTTCTGTCGCCCATCAAGACAAATTCTGGGCCCCACATGTCTGTTGCATAACGTGTGTGAAAAATTTAACCGACTGGAAGAAAGGTGCACGAGCTATGCCGTTTGCTGTACCCATGATATGGACTGAACAGCAAGATTACGTTTCGAAATGCTATTTTTGTCTCACTGACATAAAGGGTATAAATTACAAGAAAAAAAACACAGTTATCTACCCTAACGTATCTTCTGCTATAAGACCAGTCTCTCATTGTAAAAAAATGCCAGAACTAATACCAGTTGCAACAACGTCTGTTGAGAACGAACATTCATTTGTACCTAAAAGAAAAATTCCCTAAAATAAGTGATGCAAAAATAAAAGGGGGTATTTTTGTTGGTCCTCAAATCAGGGAGTTAATAAAAGATTCAACATTTGAAGAAAAATTAAGTGGTTTAGAAAAATGTGCATGGATCGCATTTAAAAATGTTGTTGCAAATTTTTTGGGCATCCACAAGAGTGACAGCTACAGAGAGTTGGTTAGCGAGCTCTTATTGTCATATCCAGCATTGGGTTGCAGCATGTCACTCAAGATCCATTTTTTAGACTCGCACCTGGATTTTTTTTCCTGACAATTTAGGGGCTGTCAGTGACGAGCATGGCGAGAGGTTCCACCAGGACATTTCTAGTATGGAAAAGCGTACCAGGGCAAATGGAGCCCAAATATGTTAGCGAATTACTGTTGGACAATTAAAAGGGACCAACCAGAAGCTAAAAAATTTAGAAAATCTTGAATTATTAAGTAATTTATAAAAAAATAAACGTTTGATTTACGAGATCTGTATTTTTTCTTAATATTTTAAATTACTCAACTGTTTATTTTTTCTTACAATCACCAATTAAAGTAAAAAATATCAAAAAAGTCCGTATGGCACGAAAGAGTTTAAATTTTGTTGACCTGTGTTATAAATGCGAGTGTTCCCGCAAGCGGATCAGTGCTATTTACGTTACCCCTCCCCACTTCCCCCTACGCCGCGCCCCTCGCGCACCCACGCTGGCGCCGAAGTCGAAGACCGGGAGCCGGCCGGAGCACCGTGTCACCAGAGGTCGATGGAAACACTCAATCCCAATGACCTTCAGTTGGTCTAGGTGACTGTCCTAGCTTATTCAACAACACAAAATATTCTTAATTTAAATTGGGTAATATACGCAATTTGAAAACGACAACATGGCGTAATACACGAATTAATTCTCGGTCCCAATATGTTATGTTGTCGCTACATCTCATACATTGACCTGATTCCGTGATAAGTCGCTTAAAGCACTTGTGTTACAGGCGCCAGAAAGCAGAAGAATCACAAATATACTACTTAAACATATATTTAACACCCAGACACAGAGCAAACACATATATCATCATATAAATATTTGCTCTGGGTGGGAATCGTACCCACAACCTATAAGACAGGATCACTTCTAACTTCTAAATTTATTTTTCGAACGAAAGTATTGCTGGACTACTCTGACGTCAATTCTAGTGCCACCGGGGGAGAGGACGAGGTGCCCCGCAACCTACGGTTCCCCCCACAA
Source organism: Heortia vitessoides (assembly GCA_020976665.1). NCBI lineage: Eukaryota > Metazoa > Arthropoda > Insecta > Lepidoptera > Crambidae > Heortia > Heortia vitessoides. The sequence goes on from JACJUM010002496.1 coordinate 1,153,302, forward strand.
GGCTTGCACTACTTGTGTTTGTTCCGTATCTAGGCGTTGAATGTATGTATGTCTTTAAGTAGTATATTTGTGATACTGTTTTAGCGTCCTAGGTCATCCTATATCTCTTCCATTCACTTCCGATCTATATATTTCTGCAGTCATTCTACTTTCACCCATCCTTTATACATGTCCAAACTATCTTAATACTATTTTCTCTATTGTTGTCACAGCATCATCTTTTACACCATTGATCTCTCATCTCAGTTGAGAATATATATAAAACTCTATAAACTACGATTAAGTAATAGGTATTGTTTTCGGTATGTAAAAAGAATAATATATCAAATAGTTTACTTTTCTTCTAGTCGTATATTCAATATAGTCTACTAGTATAGTGAATAGCTATATAGCTGGTCGATTTTATTAAACTTACAAATACAG
>JACJUM010002496.1:1158724-1178237 GCA_020976665.1 Heortia vitessoides
GTAATATAAATTGACTAGAAACATTAAAAATTGCATGCTATATCAGCATCAACAAATTGAAGGAAATCGTGACTAAGCAATATAGAGGATAACAAACACAGCGAGCGGTCGGACGGAGCTGTAAGTTAGCATTGCTTAATGTTTTACAGTGTTTATTTATTTTAAATAATATTATTTTTATAGACTTATGTATTTGACTTTATACAAATTTAAACATATTACCAGACCACATGGTGCACTGCGGATTCGACGTTTCTCACCGCCACAACAAACACGCAAGTACTATCAACACATCTTTAGACTACGCACTGGCACTCCGGCTGACCAATCGTAAATCCACTGGAATATTCCAGCGTGAAAAAGAACACGCGCGCGCGGGATATCACTCACGTCATACGTCAAAAAACGCGCCAAAAATCTAACCTCAATCACGGATTACGCACTATTTCCAATTTTATTGCACTTAAATGGGTTTTATTTGGTGAAATAACTGAGAATGTTATTGTACGAATGTTGGGGAGTCGACTGAGCGCTGCCTGGCACGGGCGCAGATCGCTTTGTGTTAGCACAATCACGTCGCAGTGTCGTCACGGAGTTCTATTATAAACGTTGTCTGTTGAGAAATTAGCCTAATCTACAGTACTCGACTTGTTAGGCGGAAGTGTGCGGCATATTATATATATAAATAGATCCATGTAGCAATGTCGACGCTCGTTGCTAATGGATATTGAATCGGAGTATCTGGTTTATATAGTCATTCCGAAAATAGACGCGACTGCTTTTGGAATGCTGGACCTGGATACATTTAATATAACATTTCTTCAAATCAGAAAGTTCGCAACATGCTAGTGATAATATGCTGCAGTGACGCTCTCTATGCTATATATATATATATATATATATATATATATATATACAATATATACACAAGTAGCCAAATCATTCTCAGCCCCAGTAGATTAAATAAAATTAAGGTTACCGTCTAGTTAATATTATATTTAATGGCAGCAGTCTTTAAGTGTGCCTGTACTAAATAAATTATTTTTTTTATATTACAACGTCGTTTTTTTTATATTACAGCGCTAGTGATATCCTTGTAATGACAAGAGCGTGTATTATCTGCGGTCACGTTTACAATAAGCGGACCGTATACATCCTTGGTGACTTCATAAAAAAAAACTACGGATTTTAGTCATATATGTCTTCTAACAATCAACATACCAATGTTTCTGCGTGAATATTTGCTAGTGATATCTTATCTTATCTCTGACTACTGAAGCCCGGATAATGTAACATTATTTAAATCCTAACTGTACCCTGCCTGCTACAGCGTGACAATATGGTTGAGGCACTGATGAGAATTGAGTCACAAACCTTAAGCCACTTGTAGATTCGTCAGATATATTATAATATTAATAATAATAAATTCCCACAACATCTCATACATTGACCTGACTCCATGGTAAGTCGCTTAAAGCAATTGTGTTACGAATGCCAGACAACAGAGGAATCACAAATATACTACTTAAATACATATATTTTACACCCATACACAGAGCAAACACAAATATCATCATATAAATATTTGCTCTGGGTGGGAATCGAACCCACGACCCCTGGTGCACAAGACAGGATCACTACCATCTGCGCCATCGGGCCCGTCCTAATAATACATTCGTATAGAATTTTTACAGGTATAGGAGGACCGAGGCGAACATATCTTCACCAGGAGGAGAGGTGTTAAATATACACACGCAATCAAACACATGCCTATACATAAACGCACACAAATACGCACACGCATATAAGTCGATGTATATCTTGTTTACTTATCGTATATAGTAAATGCACACACTAATACTTATACTATTCTTATCTTACCTTACATTCTTAATAATTGCATAACTAGGGGTTTTTCTTTTTTTTATATATTTTTATATTCATTACTGCACAACAGTATTACACAGGTATTGCCATATGTAACTCCTAAATGTAATATTTGAGCAGCTAAATTGGGTTTACGATGATTTATATGATATTAGTTGTAAGTTTTAGATTAAGTGAGTATTGTAAACTTGTTTGTCTCAATAAATTAGAAAAAAATGCCATGTCAGAAGTACCAAGAATAAACGAGCGTGTATGAATAGACTAATGCGTGTAAGGGAAGCGAGCGACGTATGCCAAGATCTTAACAAGTGGAGATTCATAGTCTCTGACTAACACGACGGGATAAAGACTTGATGTACGTGTGTATGTAGGATTTTTACATGATATATAGTTTTGGAAGGGTGTAATACACAAAAATAACAACGCTACTGAATCTTGGACCACCGGATTAAATCGAAAAGTTAAACGTAAACTAATTATTGTAGTGATACTAAAAAGTAAAAATATCATATTAGCCATTGGAACTCCACTCGACATAGACCTCGCCAAGACAGGGGGAATTTTGCCATAATTGCCGCGCTGAGCCAGCATGTTGGCAATCGTAGAGCGTAGCATTTCCAACGGGGATGCCGCTGCCCATCTCTGCCCTGTGAATTTGAGCTACACTGTTTCATTTGTAAACACCCAACTGACGGTTGCGGTATCTCAGTCGCCTCTTACGACACCTGGTACAGAGGAAGGTACTATTCTACACCGCCGGCACCTCACAGCCTTATTGTTTTTTAAGACAGTTTGAAGATTGCATATATTTTTTGTAAATCTTTTTAGAAACAACGATTATCAGTCTGCAATGACGGCCAGTTTTATTTGCTTATTTTTATTAGACCAGATCGACAAACAAGCAAACAGTCCTTGTCATAGAAAGCGTTACCGCAGTCTATAGACGATCATGTTATCACAAAGATATCACTAGCGTGTCGCCAGACTTGTGAACTGAAGATCACATTTACCCAGTAATTTCACTGCCTCTCTCACCCTTCAAACCAGAACACAGGAATACCAACACTGCTATTTAGCGGTAGAAATTGGTTAGAGTGACACCAATGCAGGCAACCATTGTAAGAGGTCTACCTTTAATAAAAGGTCTACCTCCACAAATATTATTTTTAAGCAGTTTTTAACAAATATAATTGAAATTTAACTCTCTTTTACTAGAAACTATTAACAAAAGTAAGAAATAAATAAATACAATTTTTTTCCCCATACGCTAATTGAATTTCTGACAATACATAGACAATGACATATGACAATGGTTGGAAAATCGGCAAAGCGAAGAGTTTGGTCTATCATTTATGTATCAGGATCAGATACCACAGATTATTAAGCAACACTTTAAGATCGCACCGCGTTATCTTATCTGTGGATAATACGCGGCCCTTTACTCGTGACAATTATTTATAGAATACCTTTATCGGAATCTCTAGTTGCCGCCAATTCACAGCCATACATTCATTTTCATTGAAATATCTGATCACGCTTGTTTGTTATAAATTTTGAAAACGTACGCCTTGGGACACCGACAGCGTTGTATAGTACCTACACAGAGAGACCTTGCAGGTGTTGTATAAAGTTACTGAGGTACTACAACCGACAGATGGCAGTACCTCACCCGAAACAGTGTAGCTCAAATGCGACAATTCGGAGATGGTCAATAGCATTCCCGTCGCAAAGTTATACGTGTAGTAACCCGAAGTAGTCCCGTGCGATCGCCACCACCCCCCTGACTAGCGCGGCAATTATGGGCAAAATTCCCCCCTTCTTTCTTATAGTTTTGGCGTAGTTTTAATGTTGAATGAATCTATCTAATTTATCTACGTAAATGTAAACTACTCAAAACAAAATAGCAACTTTGTCTCTGATCTTGTTTATAAATAATAACTCGTACACTTATTATTGGCAAAATGAAGTACTATCGCTTCTAGCACACAAGTTTATGAGTCCATAATGAATTTTAAAAAGTTAACTTTTTTATTACTTTTAAGTGGGGACATAGAAAAAAGTAAAATGCTTTAATGTCCCATTTCTTTTTATTTTTTTCTTGTGTTTTTAATTAGCCGGTATGTTGCTAATAGGACCTTTATCATCACCAGTTATTCTAGCCAAAGGGCTTCCGGTGGTTTGTGAATTGAACAGTTTGGGGGAGCACAGATATTCTATAAGCTACACGATAAATGAGTTTGAAAACACAAATACATTTAAAACTTGAGTAAAAATTGTATTTAGAGTCGATTATCTGCTAATTGTATATTTTTTATTTGAACTACGATAAATTCTATATCTCATAGTAAATTAGCCGTGAGGTACTGGGCTACCGGCAGAGTAGAATCGTACCTTCCTGTAACAGGTGTCGTAAGGCGAATAAGGTACTAGAACCGATAGATGGCGGTATATCCATCCGAGACAGTGTAGCTCAAATGTACAGGGCGGGAATGGGTAGCGGCATCCCCGTCGCGAATGTAACGCTCTGCGATTGCCGCGCAAAAGGCGCGCAACAAAATCCCCCATTCCTTGGGGAGACATATGTCCAGCAGTGCACTTCCAATGGCTGATATGATGATGATGAAATGAATTTAATTTCGTATGAGAATAATCAATCGTAAACTTAAGTTTTATAACCTGTCTGATACATAGACTAGATTTACCTAACTTATGTCTGAATGTTAGATGACTTGATCCACAGATGAACCCGATGAGTCAACTAGGTCTTTATTGTTTCGGATTCGATTAGTTTGGATTTGAGTATTTCCTATCCTGGAAATATTATTGTATATCTTTTTGACAATTAAAAAAATAATTAAAGTAGTTTTGACGCCTTAATTTAATATATTTATTATAGAAAAGTCTAATGTTTACTAATGTCGCACAGTCAGCTGACGGAATAGTATCGATCCGGCAACCCGGCCATGGCAAAAAGCCCGCCAACACATAGCGGGCTACCGAATCGGGTACCGTGCTAGTTTAGCCAGGTTATATCTGTGGCTGCACCGCACGAAGTAGGAAAATATTCACATACGCAATTACCTGACACAAACTATCTAGTTATTTGGGTATAACATTATAGATCTATCTATATGTGTAGATTGTACTGCTATCAAACGAAACCAAACATCATAGCTAAGATGAAATAAAATATCAACACAAGTATTTGTGTTTGAAAACTACAATTATCGAGAAATACGCGTGCACTATGTCATACTTTAATATTACTTTGCAACAATTTAATAAACGTATTAAATTTGTGAATAGGCAGATTTTGAACACATATACCTGATAAAACAGTCATACGCAAAACAAACCGACCGGAACGATTGCCGAAAACATGTAAACAAAGAAAAAAAACTCCTCGACTGACCTATTCTTTTGCTGAGATGAGGAGTTGTCCTGCCTGGAGCCTCCTCTTCTACATCGACGTCGAAGGAGAACGGAAAATTCTTTGTCGAGCCCACAAAACCGGCCGCCATGGCGCCAGCGTACACACGCGCGTGCCACCTCAATACCCCGACGGCACTGAATCAGGCGGAATGAATTGCCGCTAGAGAGGGCAGTCAAAACGAATCGACTATGGATATTCGAACATTCGGAAACAAAGGACCCAAATAATTTGTCTAGACCCGAATAATTTCGGAATCTATTCAATCTTTAGTTTTTAATATTTCCTTTTAGTTTTAAGGTTATACGGAAAAAAATGCGAACTTATATTAACAATTGACATTAAATTTAAACTTATAACTAAAATATGTATTATTCAAACGCGCAAGTATACTAATGTTTCATACATATCACACACACACACACTCCAAATTTACAAACGAATTATTTAATAATTTTATTACACCTCTCTTTTCCTTGCCGAGCTTGTACGGTTGGAAAAGAGAAACCTACCTAAATTTGTCAAAATATTTTCAGCAAAATTTTGAACTCAGTACCTTGTTTTTGTTGATTAATTTCGATTTCGAAGTTTTGACAGATTTGGGTAGGTGATCAAGCTGCTGTTGCTGTACGCACACAACACATTTCACTGTCGCTCAATTTATTACTATTATTTGTTTTAATATCTTGTTTTTACGTAAAATAATAAAACCCTTTAATAGAACATTAATTCATAAAAAAAGAAACAGTTATGCTTTCAAGCAAAACAGAGAAAGAACTAGGATCAACAATATTGCAATAAATGAAAATTATTAAGTAATTTTCATAATCATTGTAAGCATTTATAGAACAATATTTCAACGTTTGATAAAATTATTCTGTAAGGTTTAAATTTTATCTATATTTATTTAATCTGGTGTATCTGATATTTCCTCGAGTTATTTGAGTCGCAGTGAATCGACTTTTTGTTTTAATTATTAAATAGGTACTCGATATATGAACTACATAATTAGGAATTGTGGATATATTAAAACAGAAAAGAGAACGTAAGCATATCTAATCTTTTTGTTAAGAAGTACAGGTGATTACATAAAATAGTTTTGTTATCTCTGCGATTTATGATCTGTCAAGTTATCAGCGATTTTTGATTTCAATTTTCAACATATAAAGTTCACTATAAATTGTGAGATGTTAATAGACAAACAGGTTGGTTTGCTTTGTGTATGTACACAAAGCAACAAACGTAGGTATGTTTAATTCTACCCAAATCTGTCAAAATTGCGCAATGAACATCAGAACATAGTGAGGCGGCATTGAGTTCGAAATCGACTGTAATATTTTTACAAATTTAGGCTGGTTGGTCTGTTGCTTTGTGTACATACACTGATAGCAACCATAGAGAGCTACCGATCGATGGTAAGTAACACAGTAAAAAGCTAGACGATAATAATCATCATTTATGGATTTATCTATGGTATGGTGTACAGTTGAAACTATATCATGACTACATAATATAAAATAAAGTTGCTTTCCATATCATGGAGTTTTGTATCAGGATGGAGTGATTCAAGGAGAAAGTTTATGTTTATAACAAGCATAACACCTATAGCAGAGAAACACTGATGATTTTAAAATTTTTCACGCTTAATATTAGCTACAGTTTTATGTAATACATGGATCAATAAGTCCCGAGACTAACAATGAAAACTACAACAATCAACATAATCACCTTTTAGGGTGATACAATGGTTCCAACGCTTTTCCAATTTTTTACTGCCATGTTCATAAAAAATATCTTTCGCTTCAAAATAAGCTTCAGTTTCAGAGATGACCTCCTCATTTGAGCCAATTTTTATCCTTGGAGCATTTTTTTAAGTACAGCAAAGAGCCAGTATGGGTGTTGGGGAAGCAGATCAAAGCCCAATTCGTTCAATTTTGCCATTGTTTTCATCGACTTGTGGCAGGGTGCATTGTCTTGGTGGTCATGTGCGGTCGTTTTTTTTGCGGTTTCTTCCTTCTAACGCACCAGTAAGTCAATATAATAATCACTGTTGATCGATTTACCTTTTTCGAGGTAGTCAATGAAAATCACGCTATGCGTATCCCAAAAGACGCCACGACTTTGCCAGCTGACTGCTGCGTTTTCGGACGCTTCGGACGGCTTTCGCCAGCTGTGCGCCACTCAGATGACTGCCGCTTCGACTCTGGAATGTAGTGATGTGATCCATGTTTCGTCCATGGTCACGTAACGAGGCATTTTTTAAACAAACTACAAAACGACTTTACTGCAACCTCGATAATTCAGTTGTTTCTGGTCCAATCGATTTGAAATTGAGACACGTTTCAAGCAAAGGTCTGGGTTAGTCTCGGGACTTATTGATCCATGTGCTATAAGTTTATGTTTGTAACCGACTCATACAAAGTCGACTTTGATTCACTTTAGACGGACAGATTTTATAGAAAAATTGTACACATATCAAGAATCGGTGATCAGCATCCTCAGGATGAAAGAAAATTCTCTGTATGCGCATGCGTACCGCCTGCCTAATGTCCAGCTTAAGCACCTACTTATCTAGTTTAATATTATTTAACAATAAATCGAACTATAAAGTTGGAAATAAAATATATAAAATAATGAAAATAATGATGAACAAAAATTACTATTAGTTTTCGCGTCGTGCCGTATTTGTCGTAGACCTCGCAACCTGCGATCATTTCTGAATACCTGGTAGTATTCAGAAGTATTTTTTGTTCATCAATATTTTCACTTTGTTAAAAAAATATATGTATATTCTAATGAGGTTTTTAGTTTTTTTTAACTATATATGTATTTTATTTTTAAGCTAGGGACGCTAGGGACGCTAGGGACGCTAAGTAGGGACTTTTTTTTGTTTATGTATATAATATAGCCTAGTACAAGTATCAGCGGAGTAGAATAGTACCTCCCTTTGTACTAGGTACCTTAAGAGGAGACTAAGATACCGGAACCGACAGATGACAGTATATCCACCCGAAACAGCGCAGCTTAAATATTGTAGGGTGGGAATGGCTGGCAATATCCACGTCGCGAAGCTGCGCTTTGCGATAGCCACCACGCCTGCCCAGCGCAGCGAATATTGGCAAAAATCCCTTATCCTGTAAAGCTTTAGGCATTTCCTCTCTGCGTCAAATTTCACCATCCACCCATCCGCGCCATTTCTTTAATAAGGGGTACAAATTTTTCTCTTAAAGTATTTATAAAATACGAAACGTTATTAAAATGGAAAAGCGAGATATAAAGCGTTAAAAAATAGATTTATTAATATGTATATAAGTGACCCGTCCCGGCTTCGCAAATTCAATTTCACAAATATCCCTCTTCTGCAGAGTAAATATTAAATTTACCATACTACCACACCTACCACACCGTTTCTGCTACATAACACTGTGGAAATAGCTAAAATAAACTAGGCTATAACTAATAAACGAGCTGCGCCTACGTCTGTTAATTGATGAATTTTGTATATTACAAAAGCTGCAGAACTTAGCGAGATTAACTATATGAGATCCCCGTTGTAGCTTGCTGTTCAGGGTAAGACCTAAGAACACTATAGTGTTGACCATATCCAAGTGTTTGAGAAGTGCGAGTGCGACTGAGGGAGGTATAGAAGCGAAGATAATCGGATCGTCGAGTACCGTCCCGCACACATATAAAAACACTCTCATACTTAAATATTTACCACCATCATCATTATACCAGCCATCAGAAGTCCACTGCTGGACATAGGTCTACACAAGAGAGGGGGAATTTTGCCCGTAATTGCCGCGCTGGGCAAGCGTATTGGCCGCTGCCCATCTCCGTCCTGTGTATTTGTGCTGCACTGTTACAGATATTTATACCGCCATCTGTTGGTTCTTATACCTGCCTTAGTCGCATTTTACGACACCTGGCACAGGGGAGGTTTTTCTTTGCCGGTACCTCACGGCTAAAATGGTCTAATAAGACAAAAAAATACATTACTATAGTTATCACTTCTTTTTGTTATCCATTAAAAGCTACCTTGAACATTCTAATTCGCCAATAAAAACCCTTCTGGTTATTTTTAGGGTTATGGTTTTTGTATTAGTATGTTTTTGTAACACATTATTAGTGTTTTTGCATAAATTTATTATTATTATTGACCATCAGTGATTAACGAGTGCTGTGATTTGAAGTTTGGGACTTCAAATTATAGCACTCGTTAATCAGCTAGCCACATATTGAAGTTAGAAAGGGTTGTAACAGTGTTTCCGTCCTTTCTTTATAACGCTTGCTGGTCTTCTCTATTAAGTAGTTGTCGTACATTTTGTTAGCGGTCTCGATTGAAACTTATCCAAATTCTTGCTGACACCCCACATGGACCTCCAGACCCCGTGCTCGCCAGTGAATTTATCCACGAACGTTGCAAAAATTACAGCCAACTCGTGGTTCTGTTGGCTGAATACATCCTCGAAGTAGCGACTGTCTAAAATACGCACCCATTGGTGTAATGGACTAATGTTACGGCGCGCGTACTTTTTCAAGAAATTTTTTAACTTTCCCCGAGATCCTTTAGTTTCCGCACACAATGTGAGTCCTTGTATAATATCCATGTAACTTTCATGTTGTTGGATCTAATAGTACATATAACTAGGTTGAAGCCGAAGCCGGAGAGTGGGTACCTAGCATATTTGAGAATATTTCTTAATGGCGCAAAATCCACTCTGTTTAATAAAGTAAGAACTCTGGCAAACATATATATATTGCCGTCTGCGGATTGTCCGGCAGCAGACTGTAAAGCTACGCGTGCAAGGCTTCCAGTATTTTATCCCGGGAGTAACGCTTAAGATGACAATCTGTTTACTCGAAAATGCAGCGTAGAGGTTCTTGCAACTTTTCGTGGTAGCACGCAGAAGCAGACAGCAAATCGCGCTAAAGAAATATTACAAAGAGGTTAAACAAGCGGACACACGAATCGATGAACGCTGCATTTTCCACAGGACCATATTCCAGGATTTCCTTACATTTGCTTAGTTTGCGTGTAAGTTTAAGAAGCTGTGCGGTTTCTAATAGGAAGTTTTCATCAGAGTAGTTCTCATTTGCGGCTCCATCTTCGCCTTGCTTGGAGGTAACATTTGGGGAGCTGCCACTGATAATTAATTCCGGTTTTAACGAACGCTGCAGGTCACCGTGTTGACAGTGCGCGGCGTCACTTGACTCCTGCATTTAACTGCATGAATTTCATTTACGACCAGACTGCGAGATAAGTCACTTAAAGCACGCGTGCCACAGATAACAGGCAACAGAGGAGTTACAAATACAACATTAATGTAGAATTCTATGAGTAAAGTGAAAAAAAGGCCAGGCGTTCTTTTTTAATGTCGGCCGTTCTTTTCGGCTGCAGATCATATATTTGTAGGCCCATAGCTACCAGTTTTTTTCGAAAATAATGTTTGTGATTGTGGAGTGGCAGGAAGAGGGTGACAGAGGGAGGCATTTATCTATACTAATCTATACTAATATTATAAAGCGGAAGAGTTTGTTTGTTTGTTTTTTTATACGCGCTTATCTCAGGATCTACTGGTCCGATTTAATAATTCTTTTATTGTTGGATGGTCCATTTATAGGGGAAGGCTTTAGACTAAACGTTGCATAAACGGTTTAAGTTATTCAAAAACTATGTATGAAAGAATTATTCCTTTTTAATATAAAAAAAAGTCCGCGACAGTATATGTCTATCTCTCAAGATTTACTCATAATAACATTATTTGTCGAAGAAGGCTTGCTACCACTATAATGCGCAAGCAGGCCGCGCGGCGGCGGGAGGTGGGCCTCGCCCCACCGCCGTGCTTGCCACTACCACTCGCAAGTGTATCTTTGCGAGGGACCATTCCGCGCGGCTCAGTCTCGTGGTCGGCTCCCTACGGAACGATTGAATACAGCGTGCATTATTTTAAACAAAAGTAAAAATATAATTTATGCCGAAGTACTTTGACCCATTATTTCAAAAACATTACTTTTTACATATTATTTAAAAAAAATCTTATTCACGATTATACAATAACATAAACCAACGTGGGCAATCAAAAAATAATCTCGATAGATTTTCCGACAACCACGCGAACGAAGTCGCGGGCACAGCTAGTATATGTATATATAGAAGTTATGCTATCGGGCGGAAGCTACTTACAACAAATTACTCTGACCCATACGCAGCGCTGGCGAACAGTCTCTCGAAATAATTTCTTTTATTTCCTTTATATAATATTAAGGCTTTATTCAATTCATTGTTAAAATATTAACGCTCTTAGGTAATTTTATTGAATTAAACGTTAAATATTATATCTGTGATTACGTTGCAAACGCTAGCTGAACCTGACGAGATTGACTGAAAGAACTACAGTATTGTACACTTTAACAGGTCTACTAAAAGTCTGCTAAGGCATAATAATGTCTACATATCAGGGATAACCCACAATAACCATTTTCATCCTCAACGCACCTGTCCGAAGTCGGGGCGGGTCGTAAGTAATAAAATAGAAGTGCGTGTTTGTAGTATCAAATTAACAGCGTTTTAATTAAGGCTTATGAAAGTATGTCATCATCATACCAGCCGTTAGAAGTCCACTGCTGAACATAGGCCGCGCCAAGTAAGGAGGTTTTTTGCTCATAATTGCCGCCCTGGGCAAGCGTGTTGGCAATCGCAGAGTGCTTCATTCGCAACGGGGACGGGGATATATCGCCAACTGTTGGTTCTGGTACTTTAGTCGCCTCTTACGGCATCTGGTGCAGTGGGATACCTCTCACTCTACTTTGCCGGTATGTACGGTAATGCGGGGTACGTCACGGCAAATGAAGGTATGTAAGCGGTAGTGATAGGATCTTCCACTAATGAACGGCATCGCCCATCCTTTCTGTAGCGCTGGAATTGATAGTACTACAGCATTCAAATGAATTAAAATTATAAATTATAGATTTTTTGTTTAGCTCTATCGTCTATTGTTTTCAAATCTGACTCTTAATATGAATTTATTTTGATGCGGCATACATTAACCCGGGTGTACGATCGGGCATAGGGTTGTTTTTTGGTGAACGGTCCCAACGGTCCATCTGGTAGCGCTAGAATTGATACCTGTCTGAGTCCTGCAGCGTATGTCCGGATATTTTTTAAAATACCGCAATAGACACAAAAAAGATCCTTACTAACTTATTCAAATTGTTGTTCTTATACTATACACGTAGGTACATACTGATCTAATATATCTTTATTTCGTCTATACTAATATTGTAATGAGGAAAAATTATTTTTTTGTTACAGTTTAACTCGAAAACTACAAGACGGATTTTAAAAGTTCTTTCATCATTAAAAATCTAATTCTTTACCGTTTAACATGTTATACTTTAGAAAAAGATAAGAGATCGCTGCTATAGAAAGAACACAGGATTTGTATTTTTGTACTTTTGTAACAAAGAAACTCTGAAATTACTGCTAATTTAAAAACTCTTCCTTAAATAGAAAATCACATTATCAGCAAGTGACATAGCGTCGATGATACTTCAATACCGCGTATGTAGCTTAAGTTAATAAGTTCCATTTTCTATCTTTTCTAATTGTATTTTGTTTGCATCTGCTACTTACGCGGAATTGTACGATCATCGACGTTAGGTAAAATTCTATATCGCCATATTGTAATTTCTATTATAAATTTTAAAGTTAATGGGATTATTTCGAAGCAATGTTGTCAAGAATCATTATTGCTATTTAAAATGGATAGGCGTTTAAAACATGTCTAATTAAAAAGAAATAAACGAAATTCTAGATGCTTTAAGTTTCAAATAATTAAGAACAAACTTGGCCAGTTACATTTCTCTTTGATAAGTGTATCATCAACATAGCTGTAGGACATTCCATGCTGGATAGAGGCCGCCCGAAGATGATTTTTAATAGGGTTGGTTCTTTGAAGGCTGCAATTACCGCGATCTTGCGATTGGTTCTAGTCGATTGTTTGTCCAACTAATGGGCGAATACCCAGCCGTCGATTCTGCGTGCTTAGTATCCTATCCATTGCCATTTCAAGTTGCTAATTCGCTTGGCTATTATATATTTTAGATATTTCTCAGATCTCTTAGTTTCTTATTCGTGTATGGAAAGAGGCAAGTAAAAATAAGATCTATTAAATCAGGGATGTTAAGTATCAAGTTCTAGATCTATGCATAGGTTTGGGTGTCTCATATATATATATATATATATATCAAATTTATACATCATTCCTAACATTTTTACTAGTATCAGTTATACCAATATAAAAGTATTTATTTACACAACATGTCATACATTGACCTGACTCCGTGGAGTTTAAAGCACTTGTGTTACATATATCAAACAACAGAGGAATCACAAATATAATACTAAAATACATGTTTTTAACACTCAGAGACAGGACAAACACAAATATCATCATATAAGTATTTGTCCTGGGTGGAGATCGAACTTACGACCCCTGGCGCATAAGATAGGATCACTACCATCTGCGTCATCGGGCTAATAATACCTATATAGTTACGGTTAAATCATGCTTATGGAAGTATTGGATCAATATACATCACAGTAGCGTCTGCTGGACATAGGCCTCCCCGCCCGTAATTGACGCTTTGTGCAGGCGTGATGGCAATCGCAGAACGTAACTTCACGACGGGAATGCTGCTGTCCGTCCCTGACCTTTGCATTTGAGCTAAGATATTTGTTGTCTGTTAGCGGATCTGTCAGAAAGCGGATGGATAAACAACTATCTGACAGATCAGGTACCTGCCTCAGTAGCCTTTTGCAATGACGGGAGGTACTTTTCTACATTTCCGGCACCCCGCAGCAACTACCGGTAACGAGAGATACCCCGAGTTATATGCTAATTCAACGCCACATGTTTTACTATTCCCTCTACATAATGTCTGCACTAAAACTGTTAATGTTATGTTTTCACATTAGCTTATAAATGTTCGCAAAGCTATATAGCTTTACAAACTCAGAGCATGTTGTTGATAATTTTGTCATCCAAAATTACAGATAATGAGTCAATTGAATTTACCTACAAAAGAAAAGCACTATTTGGAGTATAAACTAAATATTATCAAAGACAGAGAGAGAACAGAAAGATGATAAAAATTATAAAGCGGTAAGTCTTTTAATTGAAGTGTCATTCATAAATATCACTGTATTGCCAGAGATGGAAAAACGACCCTGAGATTAAGCACTATTGTAATCTTTAGTCTCTAGTCCCAATTAAAATTAATTTATATGGAAAGTTGAACTCAGTTTTATGGAAATGATTAATAGTTAATGTCTGTCTTATCTATCACATAACTCCATAGTATATTACTGCACTTGTGTCATCACAATGATATCACTAGCACAATGCATAAGGATGGCATTGTGACCTGAAGATATGGGTTGCACATTTGCTCACCCTTAAACTAGAACATAGCAATTGAAACTGGAAATGGTCAGCAAACCCCAGTTTGCTTATCATTAAATATTTAACATCATAATTTATCTATCAAAATACTGTTATCATAGGATGCCTATTTCATGAAAAAAAAGCAAAACTACCTAGTTTAATAATTTATTCACCATGACTGCATAAAGAGCATATAACACAAGTTTTGACCCACTGTAATCAACTATTGTCTGAAGTTCATTCACTTTTGCTTGCTGGCCTGCTGTGCCTCGTTGATGGGATCGAGCTTGGGTTCTTCAAATTTGAAAGTGGGGAAAGTTGTCATGTCAACTCCAGAACCTCCACCATACTGTTTCTCCAGTTTCTCCAACTCAGCCTTCAGTTCTTTTTCAATTGCTGGGCTGGCTTCTACAAGCTTTCCACCACTGTAATTAAATAATTATTTCAATAACAGAATATTATATATGTATAACTTGGGGCACAGGCCCAATAGGTTGTGTGGTGTAGCACCCCTGTTTTGTCTGCCAAAGGTCATGAGTTCTATCTCTACCCAAAACAAACATTTACGAAATGAGCATTTGTATTCATTCAATTTCAGGTAGTTTATAATGTATTATACATGCGATCCCATTGTCTGATATAGGACACAAATCTTCTAAGCAACTATGTTGGCATGAAGACATTCTATATTAGACATTGTTTAAATATATAATTAAATAAACAATTTCTAACAAGATTTCTTTTAAAGTGACAATTTTAATTATTTAATCTTTTTAATAATAATACAAACAATTTAATAAGAAAAAATATTTTATAAGATTCCGTTTGAATTATATTTATTTAAGTGACTAAAAGCAAGTACTAAAACTGATTACAAAATAATGTAAAATGTCAGGAAAATATATCTATCAGTACTCTATTGATATTGGTACTGAGCAATATATGTTCAGAATAAAAAAAATTACGAAATAGAGATTACAAGGTCATTTATCAAACGGCAAATTATACTTACGCGCTCTTCGACTTGTATTCCTTGATTTTGTCAAGAAAGAGTTGTTGGATCGGGTCAGTTGCCTTTTGTGCTGCGGCTAAATTCCTAGTAACGACGACTGAGGTACGGACAGCCCGCAGGCCACCAAGAAGCGAAGAACTAAGCATCTGAAATATACGAACATAACCTCAATCTTCATTACATAACTTTCAACAATAGGGAGATCAATTGTGAAAAATCACAAAATTATTATTTTTAGACCTTAAATAAATGATGGAAAGATTTTAAAAGTAATTAAATATCTGAAATTGTACGTTAATTCGATACCTTTTATGTGTTCTTTATAGATTAAAGATTTTGGCTGACAGCAGTAATGATGACAACTATTATTTTAAAATACTACATCGATATCCTAAATGTTAGTCAATGTTTTACAATTATACAGCCATATAAATTTTTCTTACATTTGGAATATTAAATAACTAACACATCAAATCTTACTCGTACTGGACTTCTAAATGACTAAACCGATATTAATAAATTTATGCATACTGTGCAGTTTTATAAAACTGAAAAAGCAACATCTCAATTTATAGTAGCAATATTTCATGCTTGTTTATTAATATAAATAGACAAAATGGGACGTCATCCACCGGGTTAGCTGATTAAATTTACACAAAGAAGCATAACAATAAATTGTCTTAAAAATAATTAACAGATTATTAATACTTATGCTATGAAATTTAATAAAAAACACCAAAATTTATATGATAGTCCTGAATCAGCTTGCAAGTTATACATAATGATCCGAACGACGAACCTAATGCTCTATTCATTTGTCGTTAGTTTTAACATCACCGGGTGAATGAAAAAACTCCGTTTACGAACGTGGCTTTATAGCTATGAATTTTTTGCAAATTTTTACAGGAAACGTATTTCCCGCCATTTTAAATTTAAAGGCCGCGATATCTTTCAACTTTTGAATAAAGCGTCTTATTACTTTACAAAACCAACGTTTAAATATAAGTGTTTTATTAATTAATACTTCACAATAATGGATATCGGTGATATAAGTAAGGTAGCAAGTAGGAAGAGGTTGAACGTGGACGCAGAAAAGCTTCGAGAAAAAGTTACTCGGGAAACTGCAAAAATTATTAAACTTAAGGTGATAACTCGATGTGTTATGTAAATTAATTAAAAATAAACTAATTATTTTTAAAATATAATCCTTTAGCCTTATCTTTTTACAATATTAGGTAGCTCAAGATACCGCCTATTGGGATTTAAAAGAAAAATTGCATCAAGTAGAAGGCAACCATGAGCGCTTACAGCAGAATATGGTGGAAGTCCAGATGCAACACGAAGCCATCTCCGGGCAATACCAGGACGAGCTCCGTCTACGGCCGGAAACGTTGAACAAGTAACTTTTTTTACTTATCTTATACGCATGATTTTAATTTTGCATCACTCGCGCAGACTTCTCTGTACATATATCAAGGATCGAAAGTAGCCTACGTCTTTTCTTTTGATATAGCTGTCATATACAAGCCAAATTCAGTTTCGCCGTTTAGTCGTGAATATACAGCTGTACACAGTTTTGTAGATAGAATGAAGCGTCACCGCATTATGTCCGAGAATTTAGACTGTTCTCAGCTTTGGCAGCATGGTGTTTTCAGCAGAATTTATTTATATATGCTAAGAGCATTTTATATTTTTTTTGTCTTATCTGGGTTGTTTTGACTTACATTTATATTAATGCTAAAATTAAAGAGAATACATTCATACCTCTCAAATATTGTATTTAGAATGAGTTGCACTCGTGAGATATGCGATGTGCTCGAGGAGTATAGTGAACGCTTGAAAGATACGCTGTCCCGCTGCAAAAGCGACCAGGCGACACTCTGCGAAGCATATCAGACGTCTGGGCAGCTCGTGAAGGACATGAAGATCAAGCAGGTGCAGGGGGAGGAGAGATACAAACAGGCTGTCGAGCGTTTGCAGGAGAACAGTAAGTGTCAAGTCTACCGCATTTTTTTGTCTCTAGACAACATAATTTGTCTTTCTTTTGATAGCTGTTAGATTACAACTAGGCTTTTAGTGTAATGTTACAATTATTGTAATAATTTTATTCTAACATGGATTCAAGAAATTACGCCTTGAATCCACCATAATAAAATAATACACGTGTTTCTTGACTTTTAATAACCTCCTACTAGCTTTAATCTTTTATGAGGTGAATTGAAAAATTCTTCATAAGTTAGCCCTTCGTTATAAAAGGAACCACTGACAAAATTTCTAATTTCTAATACTTATACATAGTTCAGATATGTTGATATGTCATTCAGTCAGCTACTTCTTTTATATATACAGAAAACAAACGGTTGAAAGGTCACTAGTTCATTCCTAATACCCACAAACGCTTCCATCGATCTCCAGTCAATATAAAGAGCGAGTACCAGAACCAAGTGCTGCAAATGTACATGTCGACGCTGCAGAAGGCCGACACGGAGTTGACCGACACCAAAACGAGCCTGTCAACGGCGCTCGCGCAGAAGACCGAGTTGCTCACCGCACTCGCCGACCTCGGCCGCGCCTCCGCTGACGCGCAGGTGCAGCTGCACGCGGTAGGTCGCGGCGATAGTATAACGTCTATAAATGCATGTGAGATAGACCTCATACAATAGGTCGTCTGCATTGGTATCTCACTCTCACCTATTACTACCGTGTGTGCTGTGTTCTGGTTTGAAGGGTGAGAGAGACAGTGAATGTTTTGGGGAATGTGACTTCATATCTTTGAGTAATAACGCAGGAAATACGCTACGTGATATCCTTGTGATAATAAAAGTGTCTATAGGCTGCAGTGACGCTTACTATTACGCGGACTTTAGGCTTGTTAGTCGACCTTGTCTAATAAAAAAGGCCTTCCTCAGTCGTCCTCTTAGTGGCACTACACAATCGCAAACACTTCTCACACATTATGACGGTTCCGATGACGCAGATGGTAGTGATACTGTCTTATGTACTAGAGGTCGTGGGTTCGATCCCCACTCAGGACAGATATTTATATGACGATATTTGTGTTTGTCCAGTGTCTGGGTATTAATTATATGTATTTAAATATTACACTTGTGATTCCTCTGTTGTCTGATGTCCGTAACACAAGTGCTTTAAACGACTTACCTAGGAGGCAGGTCAATATATGAGACGTTGCGTGACTATTATATTATGTAATTTTCGTAGAACAGTACACCATCTGTGAAAGTACTATGACAAAATAAGTTTTTCAAGCAACGAAGTAACTGTTCCTAACGACGGCAACTCGAGCGGAAGTGCAGCCTCAAAACTGTTATCCAGTGATGACCATGATCCTACTTCGATCCCGCTCAATACAATCCGATACAATAACATAGGATCGCTTGTTAATGTGCGGTCTTCCACACCCCTCCGCTGGTGCTGGAATTCACGTCTAGATCACAAGTAGTCCTGCATTACCCCGCTGAAGTCAGTCATATCGAATACTTGGCTCATAAATGCCATGCATGTGGCAGGAGAGCGAGTTACTTTTTGCCGGCGCGGTCGGCAAGGCGATCCTTGTTCCCTCAGGAGAGGGTAGCAATCCTAAAGGAATGTACCAATGGCTAATGGATAGTATAGATTTGTGCTAGTAAATTATTTTTCAATGCTACTTTCCTGATAATAACAATAAGTTTATTTAAATATAATCCAAACTTTTTAATATTGTTAAATTTTACAAAC
>JACJUM010002496.1:1178247-1211115 GCA_020976665.1 Heortia vitessoides
GGGTCGAAAGGAGGGATGAAAAGTTGTATGGAAATTTTGCTATTTTTGGAGCTAGACACTTGAAACTTATTTTTCAGGCCATTGATTCGATATAAATGAATAAGACATTCAAAGTAAAGAGGTATAGTACCTAAAAAAACTATTCTACGGTGACGCAGTCGCGGGCTCAGCTAGTATGGTTATATATTCACATGACATCTCATTAATTAACGCTGGGCTACGGATGGGTTCGTTTTTGGTTGCCGGGATCGATGGCTACCGAGAGCGCCTCTGAGCCTGGACCTAAAACGTGACGTGGCATGTTTCAATTCGTAAGTAAACGCTGTGCTCAGAAATTATGCACATCCCCGTGCAAAACGGCCTTTTTAAAATTTTAATTTTTTTGGTATTGTACCACGATTGTATAATCGAATACCAAAAGAGATTCCAAAACAAGTAAAATTCATCTTACTTCATTCATCTTGAAAAAATTACGAGAATTACTGATCCTCAAATGGTACTGATTATAATTTAAAAGAGTTTTTATGTGATATCTGATGTCTGACTTGTTGGTAATACCAGTGAGTCCAATAATATACAAAAATAATGCGTGCAAAGTGTTTTTTTTACATAATCTTTTTAATAATAAGAAATTCAAATTTATTCATAACCCAAAATGTGGTACAGAGTCATTACAACTGAAGTGAAGGGTTAAAATATACGGTTGCAACAAAGGTTAAAACCCTCGCATGTAAACTAGTAAAAAACTGTATTTTCAGTGTCAGTGATTCTTCGACATTTATAAAGTTCATTATATAATTGTTACATGCAGCTTCAGGATCGTTTGTGAATGTGGTGTGAGTGACAGTGAGAGGGCGAATGACTGAAGTATTTACAGAAGTTACACCTCATAGGAGGTGCACGCTGTACGCAAGTCTGGATTCTATTGATAGTTTTGCAAGTCCTATCCTGTCCTCCGTGCTGTGATGTCCCCAAAGTTACGCAAAACTTCGGTGCCTACAAATGGTTCGTGCCGATTGTGGTCCTTTTAAGCCGTTTCCTCGATCTTTCCAGCTGGTGCTTCTCTTGGACGCTTCGGCCTTCAAGACTGGGCACACAGATCTAAGGTTTCGATGGGCTCGACGATGCAGTCGGTTATGTTCCTATCTTGTGCGCTAAGGTCATGGCTTTGATTCCCATGCCGTACAAATGTAATGAATTTGTTCCGAGTCTGGGTGTTATATTATATGTGTATTTAAGTATTATATTTGTGATTCCTATAATAAGAGACCTATCTCAGATTCAGGTACATCTGAATTAGTTTTTGAAAATACAAAACACTTGCTATTTACTCAAACGACTTCTCTGATGTGACATGCGGCTAGGAATTGTCCAGCTCTAAAAATGTCGAAGCACCCCGTACCGCGTCTTCTTCCGCCTGCAGCGTCGTGAGCCTTCGTTAGAGTATTTCAATATACCAGATACATACTTCCAGAGAGACAGCCACGCAAGCAATAAAAGAGCTAACTGAAGCAATACAGGTGAAAGATAAAGAACTGGACGATAAAGCTAGTGCGATAGCGCAGCTCATGACTGACGTGAAGGGCGCAACCGACGCGCGCGCCAAGCTGGAGGTCACTCTGCAGAGGCTGCGGAAGGAGATGGACGCAGAGAGGGACGATGCCCTGGAGAAAGAAAGAAAGTTGACGAAACAGGTGGAGCAGCTTAATCTCGTCGTGAGGGTGAGTGACCTGTTCTTTGAATACCTGCAACAACTGTTATTTTATAGACGGTAGACCTTGCTAAACTAATGTAAGTCGCATCAGGGTCTTTCACTCGTTTTTAGGATAGAAAACTTCCCAGAACATGTTGTCTATTGAAATCTTGAAGGACATTTCGTTTAAATAGGTGAATAAATCGCAATGTTTCTAGAATTTTGGGAAATATATTATGTTTTAATATACGAGTGCAAATCATATCGATATCATCAAGCTTTGGTTTATTTATTTGCTTTTTGGCATTTATATTCAAAATATATAAAATGCCCGCGACTTCCATACCATACCTATTTACTTCAAATTATATAAACTTTGAATGTCACGTTTATTTATATCGAATCAATGGCCTGAAAAATAAGTTTTAAGTTTCTAGCTCTAAAAATAGCGATCCATGCAAACAACTTTTCATCCCCCCTTGCAACCCCTGACAACCCTTATTTCGAGTTCAAAAATAGCCTATGTCCTTTCTCAAGGTCTAAAGATTGTCTATGCCAGATTTCATCAAAATCGGTTGAGAGGTTTAACCGGGAAAGCGTAACAGACAGACAGACAGACAGACAGACAGAGTTACTTTCGCATTTATAATATTAGTAGGGATTCTATTTGATTACATGGCCTTTTAAATTGTCAAAGTATGACCCTTAATAAACTGCGTAATTAGACTTTATAGGTAATTGAGTTAAAGTTTAAACTGCCTTAAGTTTAAACTTATCCGCCGACACCAGGCGTGTCTTAATGCTAGGTGTACTGCAGGTAAATAACACGATCCTCCAAAAAAGAATCTGTAAGAAATTAACCAATTAGTAATAATTCTACATTATATTGTTAAAACGTTACTAATCCTTATAGTATAGGCCCTGCGTTAATTTAGTTAATATATTATAGATTATTTAAAAATGTACTACGTAGCATTAGCCGCAGTCAAGCACAACACAGACTGACGAATATTTTTTTCATATATGGCGTCTTTTCTTCTTAGGATAAAGAAGATGAGTTGTCCAAGCAAATGTCAATAATACTGGAAATTCGTCAAGAAAAGGTAAGAGTTCTATTTAATTACAATGCTAACTCCAGATCGAATGTATATATATATACATTTTACTTAGAGTTATATATATAAGTCGCGTTGTTGTTAAGACAGGGTATTATGGGCAACATTCGCCCTTGCTAGAGTAGGTCTACGTGCAATAGTGGACGTCCACTGGCTGATATGATGATGATTACCCGTGTATTAGGAGAGGCTGCAAGAGAAGATTCAAAGTATGCAGAACACCATAGACAACATACAGAAGGAGCTGTCCGCGCCCCTGACCGCCGTGTCGTGCCGCGTGCCCCCCGAGCAGGACGACAATGCCCTCATGTTCGCACCTGAGAAGGTACTACGAGCAATTTAGTTTATGACCGCGTCTTCGCTCGCGTTAATTTCGGGGTAACACGGACCGAGACCCTTTCTTGATTTAGAACAAAAGAGTATTCTGCATATTATTTTAATACGGTTTTATATGTCTTTCCATTTGGGGATCTTCCTACCTTGAAAACTGCATAAAAAGGACCATGTAAAATTTCACTTATCTTTTAAGGGGTTGGGGGCAGATTCTAACAGCCCGCATATTCATTTCTAACGTTCTACCTTGAAAATTGCGAAATGCTTCGTATAAACTTCCATTCCCTAATTACGGGAAGTGGGGGGTCAGAAAGAGACAAAGAGTAGCCTTTGGTCACTCGCCATCCCTTTAACTATCTCCATTTAAAAATCACGTCAATTCATCACTTCGTTTTTGAAGACGGACAAACAAACAGACACACACATACATTTTTCCATTAATTATATTAGTATGGATTTTGCTTACTACTTCATAAATGCTAGTAAAAACTCAGGAACTAGCTGTCATTTTTAAATTATGAGACTGAAGACATTCTGCGCGTTTTGACATCTCTTTTCCTTTACATGCATGTATACTGATTGTGACGAGTGTTCTGTTTTTTGTTTGTTATTTTTATTCTATGCGCTATACTATGTATATATATTATAGTATATTGAACACGATGGAAGACGCAGGCAGTTGTGACAGTTTAATACTAGCACAGCTGCCGGCGATCACTTTTTACATGGTTGTATTGTATATTCATATGTATTGATTATGTCTGGATTATGGAATAAATATTATTATTATTTGTAATTACATAACATAGACTTACATCTAGTAAATCTCATACAAAGGTGTTCTGCATTGGTACCGCACAATGCATCACACCTGTGTCCCATCGGGATAGGCTGAAAATATGGATCTCCACTTGTTACGATCTTGCCATACCTCCCTCGCTTCCCTTATTCAAAACAAATCTGCGTGAAGATACTTACGACTGCAGTTTGAGTTATCCAACTATCTCATAATGTCTCCATTAATAATGAACTCTATGTGTTAGTCATTGAGTTCAAAATTGATCAAGAACTTTTGTCAGATGTTGAGTATAGAGTATGAGAGACCCTGTTCTGACGATCTTTGATCCGCAGCAGAACCCGGGCATGGGTTCCCCCAAGCTGCCGTCGGTGTTTGCGAAGCCTCGCACCGAGCCCAAGCAGCTAGACAGCATGCTGTTCAGCATCTTCAGCGACAGCAGCATGGACGGGGACACTATTGACGTGAGCTATACCTGTAACTTCTTAGCTTATAGGACAGGTACCTTCAAACAGAAACTCTTGACTTAGGGTGAACAACACGCTGCGTTCAGAGAGTTAAAGGAAAAAAGGCAAAAGGGTTAGGCAAAAAGTCGTGAAGGACCGCTTATGCTGTCGGTTATCAGCAAACTAGAAAGAACCGAGAATGCGGAATATTCATTGGAAATATAATAGTCAAATGCAATAGGCCCGAGGTCCCGAGGTATGTAGAAGGAACCCAGTCGCGAAGCTACTATTTGCGTTCGCTACCACGCCATCCCAGAGTGACCGTATTGGCTTTTGTAGGCTTATGTCCAACTATCTAGGTTGATGGGATGATAATATCGCATTAAACCTTTCAATAGGTCCTCTTCCGATAACAAAACAGGTGGAATTCTCTTTCGAAATCTTCTCTTAGCTATTTTGACAAGCAATCGTTTAATATATGCTAGCGGCCCAGCCCTTCTTTGTCCAAGAACACAATGTATTCTCCTCGTTACTGTAAAAGAATAATCCCGTTCGTGGCTATCCAATACATACAAACTTCTGATGATCGCGTATAAATTTGGACCGGGCAAGAGATCATAGACATAATCCTTATTTATGCTATAAGTATTATTAAATTCAGCTTCGCCCTTCTCGTGTTACGCACACAAAGCAACAGATGAACCTTTTCAAATCTGTCTGTACGGTTGCCGTAAGGTAATGGTGTAACAAAAATTGAAAAAAAAATAACCAAACGGGCTTTAGAGTCGTGAAAATAGTAGTCGAATAAGAAATTTTGACAGATTTGTAAAGATTGGATCTGTTGCTATGTGTACATACAACTATAAATTTTTATTTATATAGATTCTTTAGTATTATTTTCGTATGCTTGTTTGGCCATGGGGGGTACCGGCGAAGTAGAATTAGTACCTCACCGTACCAGGTGTCATAAGAGGCGATTATGGTACCGAAACCGATAGATGGCGGTATATCCATTCGAAACAGCGCAGTGTAAATACTACAAGGTGATGATGGGCAGCAGCATCCCCGTCGTGACGTTGCGTTCTGGGATTGCCTTGCCTTGCAATGCCTTGGCAATTACGGGCGGAAATTCCCGTATCATTGGGAGGCCTATTACCGACAGTGGACTTTCTATAGCTGATATGATGATCATGATGCTTGTGTTTGCGTAGCCATCAGAAGTGAACCGTCGGTTCGAGGCGCTGTCGCGCGGGGAGCGTGTGGCGCCGCTGCCTCTGGGCGCTCTCAAGCGGCGCGCCGGCGTGCCCGCCGCGCACGCCGGCCTCAAGCACAGGGCTGGCGGGGAGGTAACGTATTGTTGTAAGGCGTAATGTTGAAATAGATTTTTTAAAGTGCCGCACGACGGCCTTTTACATGCGAGGGCTAAGCCCTAGAAGCGCACTTGATGATGCCATAGGTGTCGTCTAGATTCCATAACCCCTGAATGGGTTTCCACGATCGAGAAGTGCACAGCAACAAGTAATTTTTCCAAATCTGTCAAAACTTCGCAATCGATATTAATCTATAAAACCGAGTCATTGAGTTAGAAACTTATAGATAAGGATAGGATCTGTTGCTCACCGTACTTGCTCATTAAAGGAGCCTAATAAAATAAGCCGTGAGGTACCGGCAGAGAAGAATAGTACTTTCCCCTGTTCCAGATGGCGGTATATTCCCCTTCTTAGGGAGGTGGTCCAGCAGTGGACTTCCAATAGCTGACATAATAATGATGATGAATAAAATATTTCTTAAAAATGTCTTAATATACAAATACATATTTCATTAAATCTGTGCTGGTCCCATTTTTACAGGGTCACATCTCACTATCACAAGTAAAGAACGATATGAAGAACAAAGAGAAGACTTTTTTCAAAAACAAACGGATTGAGGCCAAGTCGAAGAGGGCGAAGTAATTCAGATATACTGTTCAATTTCTATAATTAATTATAATAAGATTTCAATTTTCCCATTAGAAGGATTATAATTATTTTTTCAACTACTTGTAGGTACTTATTAATAGTACGCAGAATGCTGATGATTTATTTTTTATGATTTATGGTTCAATGTTAACACACGTCGACATACGCGTGTTGAGTTGTATCAATATGTCTTCGTCATTATAATAGTAAACATTAAAAAAAATTAAACATTTGTTGTTTTTATTGGATTGCGTTTTATAAAACAATTAACATTATGCACTATAGGCTACTGATCAACCTAAACAAATGTGTTGGTAAAGTTTCACAATCTCTTTTGAACACAATGATGCGTATATGCCGTGAGGTGGATAGAGTAAAATAGTACCAGGTGTCTGAGGTGAGGTAAGAGGTGACTGAGGTACCAGAACCGACAGATGGCGGTTGCGATTACGAACACGCTTGCTCAGTGTGACAATTATGGGCAAATTTTCCTTTTTATGGAAGGTCTATGTCCGGCAGTGGATTTCCAATGGCTAATATGATGAAGCGACTTTCTGCCTTCAACGTTCGCTGCGAGAACTTCACTTATATGGTGTCGCTCTAGTAAGAAAATCAATAAATAAACATGTCAATATTTCAGTAAATTTTGAAGTTAATAGCTCGATTTTAAAGATTACTGTTGACTGAATAGTTTTTTCAGATTTGGGTTCATTGATCTGTTGCTTTGTATACCCTTGTTTCCCTAGCTAAATAAAGCATATGTAGACACATATATTTATTTAGGTTGGTATGTAGCATATCCTTTTTTGTCTAACTAGAATATTAAGGAAGCGACTGGAATATCTAAATTAATTTTAAAGAACTTAATGGAAAAAAACATAAATAGGTAGACATACAACATTCCCGCGTCATACCTGTTCCTGGGGGACTTCACTACTGTTGTGCTACCAAGACTAGCGGACACGTAAAATTTTTCCTAGAGACAAACTGATTTTTTTTATTAAATTCAAGTACTTTAAGCAATTTACCTCGAAGTTTCTTCAATGTATGATATGTGGTGTGAATATTATTAATTATCTTTTTTTAAGATATAATTCAGAACTGCAAAAAATCTTTCAAAGTTTCATTGAAGTTTAAACATTTAGGTAAATATTATAACCTTATTTATTAATAAAATAATAATAATTATAATAACGTGAGATTTATTTTCTCTTTACAACGAACCGAGATTTTTCTGTTAATGAGAGTTACGTGAATTACTAAGTCTAATTTCTAATAAAAAAAACTCCGTAAACTTATTTATGTTAAACAATTATTTCATTGTTTTGAAACGTATATGTCATTTGACATGGGTAATTGTCTATTCTGTCATCATGACAATTTTATGAACAATCGGTGTTTAGTTTGTCAAGTTGCGTTATTTAGCAACAAGTTAATTGAAACTCTTAATAATACTTACAAAACCTATATCTGATGACCTAACTAGCATAAAAAGTACAACGTACTTAAACATGGATCGAGGAAAGATGAGTTCTGCTGGCCGCGGAGCCAAGAGTAAAGCTCCGCAGCATCCTCAGGATATCTTCGCTCTTGGCAGCAAGTCAACTGTGGTAGTTAACCGAGACTCCGAGAAGAGAAACATTCATAAACCTTCGACAAGCGGTATGTTTGATGTTTGTTATGAACGGAAAGTTAGGTTATAAATTTGTTGTTGACAATAAAGTTTACCTCAATTATTTTAAAGTGAACCACGGTTCAACTATATAATTGTGTTTAATTCAGCTCCCCACAAATGTTGTTACTGTTGTTTTCTTAAGTGGCAATATACCAAATTAAATTTATTATACTGATGTTGTATTTATATATCAATCTCTTAATTAATTTTTAAAACTAATTTCATAGGTGTGGACCGCAAACGTGAAACTTCCGGATTTGGTAGCCAACCACCCACAAAACGTTCAAGGATTGGTTCCCCAGCAGAGGCTGTTGGTGGTACTTCATTAGAATTTGACCCAGTAGATCTTGTGCCTAATGTACTCCAAGCCTTGGACACACACAATTCTGACAAATTGGTTTGTTATTATACTATTATCTTTGCTTCAGTATTGGTATTATTGGTTTTATTTACTTATGTAAATTAAAGATCATTATAGTAAGTTCTTTATGCATATTTGTGTAATTAGAGAATACTTTTTGACACTTTTGATACATTTAATAACCAACTCAATGTAAATTGTGTATTATGTGCTAGAGTTCGAGAACTGGCTAAGCCACATTATACTCCAAAGTGTAGAAACATTGTTAATGTTAACAACCAAGAGCAATAATTTCATTGATACAATACAACAAATTAAAATGATTTTGTTTTCAGCTGTGTCTACTCACTAGCTCAATAAGATTATTGAAGTCTCAGCGCTCGAAACCAGACCCAATATTGTGTATGAGCATGCTCTATTTGACAAAGATCAGGCCAAACATGTTTGCACATGAAACAGTTACACAGAGTCTGTGTACGTTGCTCAAGAGGGAGCAAGGTGCTGCATTCAAAAGCAAAGGCAATCCGTTGGTGTTTGTTCTTGCTTGCAATATGTTGTATGCTGGACATAG
Source organism: Heortia vitessoides (assembly GCA_020976665.1). NCBI lineage: Eukaryota > Metazoa > Arthropoda > Insecta > Lepidoptera > Crambidae > Heortia > Heortia vitessoides. The sequence continues at coordinate 1,187,196 of JACJUM010002496.1, forward strand.
GGACAGCACTAATTGGCCTGACACATTTATAAGGGTGAGTTTTGATTGAAAACAATACCAATATACACTTCTCAATAAAAGATAAAAGTAAAGTATTATTTAATGTCATTCTCAAAATTATCTTTATTTAAATAGACCTACTACAGGCACATCTAATTGGCAAAGGCATACAATAATAATAGTATAGAATACTATCATCTATTATCATCACCATCAACATTGCATGTCCACTGCTGGATATAGGCGTAGGTGTTGGCAATTGTAGAGCATCGCTTTTGTGACAGGGTAGATGCTGCCCATCAGATCCATAATAAGATTACTGCAGGTTTACCCATCACATATCGCAGGATCTTAAACTCAGATGTAACCCAAAATGGTCTAAATAATTTGATTATGAAATAACAGTGATACAATTTGCAGGTATACATAGAAGATGCACTTAATGAACGCTGGTGGGTGGAATGTGCATGGTGCAAATGCCTTGTTGAAAACATTGTAACTGCATTCAGTACGAAGCAACCGCCACCGTATCTGATACCATCTGACACTGCACTTGGTAATGTAATGTTTATTAAGAATATGTGGAACATTTTCAATAACTTTTCAACTATCTTTCTTTTTAATATTGCACATATCCTACTTTCAACTCAAATTCCTTATAAGTGTATTTGATTTGTTAGTCTGCTTTGTAGATAACTTCTGCAATTAGTTGAAATTCTCTTATTAGCTAAGTGTTAGATTATTAGTTACTTAATATTTCAAATATTTTAAACAATAAGCTGTCGAGTTTCCAAATAAAGAAAATAAAAATAAAATACTTTGCAGTATTTTTCTATAGTACTATTATATTTAAGCAGGTACCATGTCTCCGTCAGGCTCTGGCTCTCCTCTAATGGGTAGCACGGATGAAGATATTGACAACTCTGAGCTTGAATATTCAGTCTTTCCAAGGTAAGCTGATAATTTAAAATTTTAATCATGAATAATACCAAAGATATTATGGTATATATGAGTAACTTGGTTTTTGTTTTAAACATTAACTACTTACTATATATAGTAACAACCAGAACAGAATGCAGTGGCTCTCTATAATTTGTAATTTAATATCAGCTTGTTTTATTATGTTTTGCAAATATGTGCGAATTGTATATAGTATTAATTTCATATTATGTATTTGGCTCCCACAACATCTTATACGTTGACCTGATTCCGAAATATGTCACTTGAACCACTAATATTACGGACAACTGACTATATCACAGGAACATGAACAATATTTAAATACATATTTAAAAGGAAAACACATAACAAACACAAATACTCGTCAAGTAAATATATCTCCTGTGTGGACGATACCCACACCTTGACGCACAATAAAGTCAGTATCACTCAGTACCACTTGGGCCCTTCAAATGTACTGTAATCACTGACGGGTTTGCTATTGCCCATCCCCGCCCTGTTACATTTAAACTACGCATTTTTGGTTGGACCGCTATCTGTATATTCTGGTACTTCAGTCGTCTCTTACGACTCCTGGTACGGGGGGATGTACTATTCCGGTATCCCAAATAAAATGCACTAGAAAACTTCTATGTATTCTTAGCACTACTATATAGTCCGATAAACCGACGATCCGACGTCAACGTTTTCAGATGAACGCAGTACTAATTTTTGATATGACGATGTGTGTAGAATTGTTGGATTTTGAACTTTATACACAACATCTACTTACGTGGTATTGATTTATCAATGACTATATGTCCATGTTAGCGGTGAGGTACCAGTAAAATAGTACCTGGCACTAGGCAGATGTCGTAAGAGGCGACTAAGTTACCAGAACCAAGAAATGGCGGTATATCCATTCAAAACAGTGCAGCTCAAATGCACAAGGTGAGGATGAGCGGCAGCATTCTCGTCGTCAAAGCTGCGCTCTGTGATTGCCAACGCGCTTGTTCCCCCCTTTTTTGGGGAGCCCCATGTCTAGCAGTGGACTTCTTACGGCTCACCTATGATGCTGATAATATGTCCATGTTAAATGTGTTACATACTCTGCAGGTATTCAAGTAGCTACGAGCAGGTGGAAGCTTTGGTGCTGGAGACAATTAACGAGCAGCTGCCGCGGCGCGCGGCGCCCGACTCCATCCACCGGGGATTCCTCAAGCTGCTGGCTGCCACCTGCGGCTTCCCTGAGGTACCTGAGGCTATTGATACACGGGTCGCTGTATGTTTAGGTGTTCTAAAAACATTTTATTTATATATCTCAGAGGACATTCAATCTCATCTCTAAGGATTTCTTGTTATTCCCTGAAGAAGTTTGTCTCTTCTTGACAGTTAAACTGTGTGATTGTGTTCGTGCTGATTTTATAGGGAACATCTATCCCACGGGAAAGCGCCAAATTTCATTGAGATCTGTTTAGTCTATTTTCGTGTATCGAGTAACTAACATTTTTTTTACACGAGGTAGATCTGATGCAAAAGACTGTTTGCATTAGTTCTACCGCCATATAGCAGTGTTCGCATTGCTGTGTTCCGGTTCAAGGAGTGAGAGAGGCGGTGGGTACTGGGTAATGTGGCATAATATTCTCAAGTAACACGGTTGGCAACGCGTTAGTGATAATCTTGTGATATTACGAGCGCCTATAAGCTACAGTGACGCTTATTATCACGCATGGCCATAAAAAAAATCCTTTAGTAAGAATCTATATCGATGAACAAAAAATACTTGGATGTCAGTACCTCATCTACGCAGGCTCTAAGTCGTATAGAAAGGGCCTACGCTCGCGGGCAGGGTGGGTGGGGTCGGGCAGTCCGCCGCAATAAACGGGCGGTAAGTACGAGCAAACTACTGTCGGCAGATCCGCATGATATCGGCGTCGCGGCTGGAGGGCTGGCTGCACTCGGGCAAGCTGTGGCGCGCGGCGCAGGAGCTGCTGGCGCACGTGTGCTGCAACGCGGACGCGTGCGGGCCCACCGCCGCGCGCGACCACGAGGTGCTGGCGCTGCTGGCGCGCATGCGGCTCAAGACCAAGCCGCTGCAGGCCGCATACCAGGCCTGCCTCAGGTCAGTCACACACCTAGAACGTCGTAAAGAACGATACATTTTATTTATTTACGCAAACCTTTTAAGCTAAGGAAATTATTCCATACGCTAAGAATATTGAGTTCGATTGTTAATCAAATACTATGTCAGGAGATTTGCTAAAAATATAACAGAGTAAATGTGCACAGATTTATCACAAAAGTAGCCTGTGTGTTATTCTAGATTATGAACACAATTACTTTATTTAAAACGAATCGCGAAGTTAGGTCAAAAGGTATGGGATGTAGTGTAAATTTATTTACTTGCTATTTACGTACTTTATTTTGTAGATTTTCTCTGTGAAAAATTTCATTTAGATCTGTTCCACCGCTCCGTGGTGAAATAGTTACAAACATACATACAAACTTTCGTGTTTGCAATATTAATAGAATCTGATCACATTGATCACGTTGATCACACTTATCACGTAGATCACAATGATAATATTGATCACGTTGATCACATTGTTTGGGCAGAGAGATGGTATCAGACAGTCCAGCACTGCTGCGCAGCGTGGTGACCCACACCATCCACAACGAGCTGTCCAACGTGCGCTCGCCCAACAACATGGCGGTTCTGGCCGCGCTCATACAGGCGCAGCCGCAGCTGGTGCCCGCCGCCATGGCCGCCACTTTCCACGAGCTGCTGCTGCGCCCCGAGGACTACCTGCGGCCGCTGCGCGCGCTCATCAGAGAGTGCGCGCGAGCGGCGAGGGCGGACGCGCAGGCGCTGCTGCCGCTGGCCCGCGCGCTCGCACAACCCCCGCCGCATGACCCCTCCGCTGAGGTAAGCCCACTCCAGCTCTACCACTCAGACTTCGATGGGCATTACGTCTGTGGTCTCGGAATCAGGACGTATGCTGTCGTCGTACTTTTTTTCTATCTTTTATATACAATTAGGATGATTGTCAATGACAGTCGCGACAAAAGTACATCCACGATTGAGAACCTTAACATAGTGATATAACAGGTAATGATTACTAAAAGTAACAATAGATATTACCGTGACAAGGTACTGAAGTGTATATGTTACTAAAAGCCCAAACTATGGTAAATCTGGAATTTACCGGTACAACCTAGTATCTACAATCACATGTTAGTAAATGTTAAAAATACTTATAGAAACCACCACTACGACACCACGGAATCTTGTCTGCCCCACCCCTAGTGTGTGATTCAGAGGCGTAGCAGAAATTCTGATGAAAAAAGCCCGGTATTTTAAGCCCGGTTGCTTTTAGTATTTCTAACATTTATCAACAGTGTTGGTAAATCCTAGATTGAACCGGTAAATGCTAGGTTGAACCGGTAAGTCCTATGTCGAACCCGTAAAACGTTATTGTACCGGTAATTACTAGGTTGTACCGGTAAATTCTAGAATTTACTATCATTCAAGCTTTGACAGTTCAACAATATAATAATTTTAATATTGATAGAGTGATTGAAGAGGAAGGCTATATGTACAATACATGCATAGTATAGTAGAGAAACACTGATAATTTTAGAGGTCTCTAATGTGATGTCGTAAATAAACATATATTTTTTGACATTGCAAACGCTGGCCGAACCCGACGAGGTAGATCAATATAATGTACTAGAGTATTGTACACCTGAAAAGGTCTAAGAAATGGTCCGCAGGTGGTATATGTCCTTAGGGATAACCCACAATAACAATTTTTTATCCTCATTGCACCCGTCGGGTCGCTTCTAAATAAATAAACAGTCAATATTTGTCACCGTGTGCGGCCAGGTGCGCGAGCGCGCGTTCTCGTCGCTGGCGGACCTGTTCTGCTGCTGCTGCCTCGTGACGGCGGCTCACAGCAAGCACCTGTCGGAGCCGCGCCAGCAGCTGTGCGGCATCCAGGGCGCCGCGCTGGGCTGGCTGCTGGACACCGCCGTGCCGCTCTACCGGCCCTCGCGGCACGACTACCAGCTCGCGCTCAACAAGGTTAAATAGTGTTACTAACTTAAACTCTCTTTTTTTTATTAAAAAAAAACACCTTTTATTATTTTAAATATAATTCAGCATTTGTCTATGGAAAAATACCTCTAACAAATATACTTGTCGAGCTTCTAAATTCTTAAAAATAAGTATCTCAATACCGTCACCAACGGTATACGTGGATACCGATATGCGAAATTCATGGCGGTGGGCGGTGGGGTGGCAGATCACGTTCGTGGAGAGCGCGGAGACGTACAGCAAGGCGGACAACTGGCCGCCCGAGTGCGAGCGCGCGCTCACGCACCGCGTGTGCTGCGAGGCGCCGCTGCCGCAGCACAACCTGCTGCGCATCATGTTCATCGGCCTGTCCAAGGTACGCGCCCGCCGGCCTGGCCCAAGGTCGCCAGCTCGATCCGCAGGACAAACCTGTACATTCAATATTTCCTTGTGTGACATCAGACAACAGAAAAATCACAAATATAAAACTTAAATACGTACATTTCACACCCAGACACAGCAAACACAAATATCATCATATTAATATTTCTCCTGGGTGAGGATCGAACTCACGACATTGAGCTAGATAGGAGTACTATCGTCGGCTCCATCGAGCCCGTCTTTATAAATGGAAAAGCTGACTGACATATCGAAGCGGGACCTAAACTATAAGGGTTAGAAACTTGAATCTATAGAATAGAATATCGCTAACCTATTCAATGAAGCTTATACTGATTTATTTTTATACGTTTGTCACAATACATGACGTCACCAGAATTTATACCCAACCTTTATGTATATAACCTATTATGTTCAGTTCATGAACCTGATGTTCGTCCAGTAATTAACACTCACAAACCACGTTAGGTTACTCTGAAAGCTTAAGTGATAATGTAGGTCGGAAGAGACAACTCGATTTTTGTATATCATTATGATCATGTCAGCCGTTGCACGAATTAAGTTAGCGACCGCTGGACGACTTAAAAACAAAATTACTTTAACTTATCGATTTGTAAAGACTTACAAAATAATACTTAGCTTAATTAGCCTAGTGTACTAACCGATGTGAGGCTTAGAAAGATACATTATTATATTTAATTGATAAAGAAAGCTATATCGATACTACAGCGTTGCACCTCATGTGTCAGTGTTGACCCCGTTGATGGATCGATGTTCGATATTGATGCTGCCTCGACAGTTTACCTCACGTAGGTATATGTAACTCACGTCCACTGTTGGACATACACCACCCCAAGGAAAGGGGAATGATGCCCATTATTGCCACGTTGGGCAATCGTGGTAAATCATAGAGAGTAGCCTCGCGACGTGAATGCTACTACCCATCCCTATGTAGTATTTGTGTGGCGAAGTTGTGCTCTGAGATTGCGACTACACCTGCCCAGTGCGACAATTATGGGCAAAAATCTCCCTATCTTGGTGAAGCCTATGTCCAACAGCAGACTTTCTGATATGATGATGATGAAGATCCAACTTCTTTGACCACCAGAGAAATGATGATACTCGTAGTTTTAAGAAATACTACTGCCTATTAGGACATACCAGTAGCGCCAGCTGAAGCCTTGGAGCTCGTAGAACAGCTGGTGCGGCGCGCGTGCGCTCTACCACCGGACGACAACCCGCTGTTGGTGGACAAGCTTGAGCTGGCGGACTACATCTTCCAATTATGCCAGTTCAACCCTCCCGATAACATCACGCTGCCTGCAGGGTGAGTCAACCACCATCCCGTTGAAATTTTTGTTTTATTTGTTTATTTAACTTTTGTACGTACATATATCGATGTACATATGGCGAAATTAACGGAAAGTAGCATTATCTACCAGTCAACTATCGAGCAAAGCAGAAAAGAGACCAAAGCGGTGCAAAAAATAATAATAGAAAACTAAATACAATACAATAATAAATAAACTAAATACAATAATAACTAAAATAAAAACTAAAATACAAAAACTAAAATACAATAATAGAAAACTAAAATATTATTCCTGATGTGGGCAAGTGACAAAAGAGAGGCAATTTAAGTGGAGACATAAGAACCAAAGAGAACACGTAAGGCTCTCTTGAATACAGATTTACTCGATGGTTTTTTGGTATCGGCAATAGAAAAGGACCCAATATTGTTCCTTGTGGGACTCAATTATTATTAATGGCCTGGAATAGCATTTACTTTATTAATAGATTTATTCTATATTATATTAAGAAAGTAGAACGATACCTCCCCCTGTACTAGATGTCGTCAGTGGCGACTAACGTACCAGAAATGACAGATGGAGGTATATTCATCCGATGCAGGATGGGATAAACCCCGTCGCGAAAGCTGCGATCTGCCATTGTAAACACGCTTGCCCAGCATGGCAATTATGGGCAAAAATCCCCCTTTGTTGCGGAGACCTGTCCAGCAGTGAATTTCCAACGGCTGATTAGATGATGATGATAATGAAATGTGTAACATGCTTAAGTTATTACAAAGAGCACTTGCGGGTAGGTACTCGCCGCCGGCGCTGGCGATCACGTCGCTGTACTGGCGCGGCTGGCTCCTGCTGGTAATGCTGGCCGCGCACAACCCGCACGGGTTCGCGGAGCGCGCCGCCGCCACCTACCCCACGCTGCGGGCGCTCATCGAGTGCTGCATCACCAGGTACGGCCTTACCGTTCACTGCATTCACAAAAAACTTCATATCTAATGTCTAAAATTCTTGTGTCACAGTCTTAGTTACCGCGCTCTCCCGAAACGGCTTGACCGATTCTTATTCAATTTTATATGCATATTCTGTAGGTCGAAATCGGCTACTATATATTTTTCATACCCCTAAGTGAGAAGGGTTATCCAAACCTAAAGTTTTTTTTTAGTTTTCAGACAATTTTTTTATGTGTAAAAAAAAAATACATACAGCCCTTAATTTTTACCCTTCTTTTACCAAACCCTATTTTTGATAAAGATATTAGAAATTGAATCATTTTATATAATTTACTAGCTTTGTCCGCGACTTCGTCCGCGTGCAGTAGTTTCTTTGGGCACCATACCTTTTACTTTAACTTATATAAACCTTGAATGTTAAATTTATATATACAAATTAATAACCTTAATAATAATTTTTAAGCTTCTAGCTCTAACAATAGCGATACTTCCATACAACTTTTCATCCCCCCTTTCGAGCCTTTACAACTCTTATGTCAAATGAAAAAGTAGCCTCCTTTTTAAGGAGGACTATCTGTACCAAATTACTTTTAAATCGGTTCAGGAATTTAGGCGTGATTGCGTAACAGACAGACAGACGGAGTTACTTCCGGATTTATAATATTAGCAAGGATTTGGCAAAACAACGTTTGCCTAGCCAGCTTGTTTAATATAAACTTGAAGGGGATTCAGGATAAATCTGCAATCCTATATAAATTAATCTTCTGCAGAATTGTGTTCACATTGCACTCTCTTTAGACGCTTTATAGATTAAAGTACAACTTTATTTAACGGGCCCGATGGCGCAGATGGTAGTGATCCTGTCTTGTGCGCCAATGGTCGTGGTTTCAATCCCCACCCAGGACAAATATGTATATGATGATATTTATGTTTGGGTGTTAAATATATTTATTTAAGTAGCATATTTGTGATTCCTGTTATCTGATGTCCCTAAAACCAGAGCAAGCGACTCGTCACGGAATCTTTTTATTTATTTGTCCAAGTCGACAAACAAGCGTACAGTCCGCGTGATAGTAAGTGTCACTGCAGTTGGCCGTATGCTTGTCGACATAGTCGTATAAAAAAAAGAAAGATTAGTTTCAGTATAGATGTCGTCATAGTACATGTCGTTACAAGAGTGGAAGAGTGGAAAGTTCGCAGTAATGATATAATGAGCTATTTATGGGGTACCGATTGCTATGCAGCAAGCCGAGCATAGAGTGGAGCAACAACTCCGCGGCTGAGGCGGAGCGCGCGGAGGCAGAGCGCGCCGCCGTCCTGCAGCTGGAGTCGCACCTGGCCGCCGCCAGCAACGCCAAGCTGCCCGTCACCGAACACTCCTCCAGGCTGCTCAGCCAGGTAACCCGCCAACTCGAACGCACAGGTCATCGGAAAAACTCGTCCTATAGCTGGAGTCGCCTGACTGACCTGACTGCCGCCAGCTTTAACAGATCAATAAATGAGATGTTGTTAGAATGTATCATCGTCGTCATAACAGCGGATAAAGTTGGAAATCGTTGAACATTGCTTCGCGACGGGTATGCTGCTGCCCATCCCCGCCTTATTGCATTTGAGCTATTATTGTGAGTGGATGTACCGCCATGTGTCAGTTCCGGTACCTCAGTCGCTAAGAGGCTACCGACACCTGGTAGAAGGGGAATAGGGGTACTTTCTAATCTGCCGGTATCATACGGACAAATAATGTATGTATGTATTAAAATAAAATAAATTAATAAAGTGGTTAATAATAACTATGAGACCTGGAATATTATAAAAATGCTATACGTGGAGCCAGAAGAAGACAGACAACACCTGATCTATAGCTCTGTGTACAATTCAAATGGTAAAAGTGTTGCACATTTATCATAAAGAACCTCTTCTATTGGACTTTGACAGCTGACGTCCCTAGACCCGCTGGGTCCAGCAAGGAAACCGCCGCAGAACGTAGTGGATACCCTGCAGCAGTTAAGCGGACAGCTTCGTCTAGGGCGCCTGCTGTGCCGACAGCCTGCGTTGCTGCTTGAGCTGGTGGAGCGCCACGGCACGCGCCGCGCTATGCCCTGGCTGCACCAGCTGCTGCGCCACGACCAGCTGCAGCTCAGGTCACTTACCTCAGCTCTTGGACCGATATGTTATCAGCTTCAGAGAATATCATTAATTGTTTAGGGATAGCAGCGTAACACAGAGTATATAGCGAGAGATAAAATTATAAAAGTATAGTTACAAACAGGTTTCTTAAATTGAATTATGTTAAGTTTTTTATACTAAAGAACTTTTATACTATATTTTCACCCCCTTTTACCCCTTTATGTATAGTTTCATGACTTACAATTAAAAAACTTTATATTGAATTTAAATAACTTCAAAAACAGCAAGGTATAACCCCCTTAAGTAGTCATCATATAAGCCATTGGAAATCCACTGGTGGCCTCCACATAAGCCTCCCAAGAAAATTTTATACAGAATTTTTCTCTTTTATTCCACAATTTTATTTCCAGGAATTGTTAGTTCTGGTACCTCAGTCGCCTCTTACGACTCCGGGTTTAGGGAGAGCTACTACTGCTTTAGTTTAATTAGCATTATACTCAGTTTAAAGAACGTATAGGTTTCGGGCAATTGAAGTCTCTTTGTATAACTCCGTATATTTATTTTGGAGGACGCAATCGAGAAATAAATACCCCTTTTAGGTATCTTACTGGTTTTAATTAGACATGCAACGAAAGGCTGCATCTGTATTTTCAAATGTCATGTCTGATCATTTCCCCGGTACAGCGTACTCCCAGTCCAATGTCTGTGCGAGTTCCTGTCGGCGGGGGGCGCGGGCGGCGCGGGCGGGGCTGGGGAGGCGGGCAAGGCGGGCGAGCTGTGCGCGCACCTGCGCCGTACGGTGGCGGAAAGCGAGCAGGGCGCCAAGGCCGTGCTGCACTACTACCTGCAGCGGCTGGCGCACCCGCACGCGCCCACGCGCGCGCGCGCAGAGCGGGTGAGTGGAGGTCGAGGGGGCTGGGGGGGGGGGGGGAGTTGGAGAGTCTACGACGTCACGTCCAGCGTCACTGTCACTTTTTCACAAGAACGACAGCGATTACTCTTATTACTCTGCAGCTCGAGAAAGCAACATCTACTTCTACAAACGTTGAAGGCCTTCAACAGAATCGTGATTCGTTTTATATCATCGTCGCTAAGTTCTTACACACCGTGTTAGTATGTTGAGACTGTTTTACTTTGAATATATTGTATGCGTTAAACAATAGTCTCATCGGCGACCTGGTATGCTCGTAACCACATAATCCACGATAACCTGGAATTACCAGTCATCCTAGAAGAGGCAAAAGCTACTTAGGAAAGTATAGAAACCGCATGACACCTCATTCAAATCCGCTATCAGGTATGCAGTTGCAGCTTAATTTAAGTAGTAGACTCGAGAGAGCCGACGTGCCAACTCGCTTGCAACACACTTGATTATAGTCTCCACGACTGATTGCAGGAAAAATGGGAGAAAAAAAATATATAATCAAAAATTAGGACTTAGTGTTTGTGCATATACCTAATTCTAAATAGGTCCAGTCTAAACAATCATCTTCGTTATCATAGTAGCCGTAAATATCCACGACTGGTCATAAAGGGGGAATAAAAAACAAAAGGGAGAATTTGCCCATAATTGCTGCGCTGGACAAGCGCAGTGGTAATCACTGAGCGGACCTTCGCGACGAAAACGCTGTGTTGAATTTAAGCTATACTGCTTCCGGTGGATATACCACCATCAGTTAGTTCCGGTACCTCTGTCTCCGCTGACGAAACCTGGTACAGGGGGAGGTATTATTCTACTCTGCCGGCACTCCACGGCTAAACAATACATTCTAATTTTGACTAAAGCGGTGTTAATAATTGTCGGTATTTTTGGGTAGTAGATTAGTACCTCCCTCTGTACCAGGTGTCATAAAAAGAGACTAAGATATCGGAACCAACAGATGGCGCACCAGCTCAGCTTAAATACTACAGGGTGGGGATGGGCAGCAGCAGCTCTAATTCCACCACGCCTGCCCAGCACGGCATAATTACGAGCAATTAACCCCTGTCTTGGGGAGGTTTACGTCTAACAGTGGACTTTGGTTTATACTAATCCAGATTTATGTTTTATCTGTGCAGGGCTTGAAACTTGTGCTGACCCAAACGAGTGAGGAATCGATGGACATAGATTACAACGCGGACGTCAATCCCGAGTAAGTGAATCTAGGCGGTTAATGCAATTCTAGAATTAGACCTACCTGAGGTAGACCTCGTACAAAAGTATCTTCAAGTCACAAGGTTGGCATAATTTTTTATGGGTATTAATTCGCTAAAGAGACAGAAATTAATCGCATTGCCAGCGCACTTCTGGCTTACTCTACAATTTATTTGTCAAATATGAAAAGTGTTAAATGAAGACAAAATTTCACTAAACTGGTAAAAACAATTAATCGTTCTCGGAGCCAAGTCGCTCACAACCAGTGGCAAGATGATGGGGGAAAGCATTGAGCCCTAGGGCACGCCGGGCGTGCGGTTACTGCGCGATCCTTCGACACGATTGTGAAAGTAGGTACTGAAAAATATTCATTTTATCAATCAGAGTATGGCTGAACCTGCTTTGGGAACTGCGCCACTGGGAGGCGATCAGGGAAGAGATGGTTTCCCGTATCCGCGCAGCGTGCCTCGTCGAGTGTGTGCCGCGACACGTTGCGGCGTACATCGGCTTTCTGGCGAGGCACGTGGCCTCCTCGCCGCCAGACCACGACCACACCGACTTGGTGCTGGTGAGTGGACACATTGAACAGGAAACTGAGGAACCTTTTAACTGTGATACAGGCAATCGAATGCTTTAGATATATCACTGTTGATATGTTTTGTTTTATTGCATTGGAGCTTAATTATTTTTTTTCAATAAAAATAGTTTGAATTGCTCATTTTAAAATCAGAATACAGTAGCCAGCAGCGAAGAATAGTTACTTTTTTCTGGACCACTTGTCACAAGGGCGACAGATGGCGGTATATCCATCCAAAACAACTGGAAATATACGGGGTAGATGGGCAGTCCTGTCGCAGAGCTCCCTTTTCACTTACAATACGATTACTTTTATGAGCATCGAGTAATAAATCCATCATCGTCATCGTTAAAGCAGCCGCTGAACTCCACCGCTGGGTTCCAGGTGCTTAAAGCAATCGCAAAGCGTAGCTTCGTGACAGAAATGCTGCTGTCTCTCCCTACCCTTCATTGAGATGCTTATGCGAATGTACCGCCATCTGTCGGTTCCAGTTTCTTAATCGCCTCTTACGACACTTTGTACAGGGGTACTATTGAGAGGTACTACTTCTTTGGTTGTCCACAGCTCGGGATCGATTGTGTTGTCTTTAATTATCATTCAGCCATTGGAAGTCAACTGCTGACCACATAGACCTCCTCAAGAAAGGGGGAAATTGCCTATAATTGCCGCGCTGGGCAAGCGTGTTGCCAATCGTAGAGCTTAGCTGTCGCGATTGGGATGCCTTTGCCCATCCTCGCCTTGTGCATTTGAGCTACACTGCTTCAGATGGAAATACCGCAAACTGTCGGTTCCGTTACCTCAAGGCCTCTCACACCTGGCACAAGCGGAGGTTTTATTCTACTCGGTGCCCCTTGTTCCGAGATCAGTTACGTAGCCTCAAAATAGATATCGAGGAGATGGTGTATGTGGTGACCAGGACCTGAGCCAGCTGCTGATGGAGCGCACGTCGGTGGTGAGCTGCGTGCTGCCGCCGGCGGAGGCGCGCGAGCCGGCGCCGGCGCCGCAGCGCGCGCAGCACGCCGCGCTGCACGCGCTCACCGACATCCTGTACCGGCACATGCGGCAGGTTTGCTCTACACACACTTCGATTTCACGAGATGCCATTCAATGCGTAATTATATGACAGACCTACCTATATGAGAATTGAAGATCCGAGCGATCCTAATTCTGATATAGGTTCTAGGTATGTCTAATTAGATCAATTTTAAATTAGCCTGACGGTACCAGACGGGTCTTAAAACTATGTCTACTGTAGGTTTATTCCGCGAAGAACCCCTCCCTGTGTTGGACTTATACGTAAAACTATTATGCGAGGGGTTGGTGGTTTATAATTTTTATGATACAGGGATTAAATTTTAGATTAATAGACCGCTCCGTTAGTACAGAGATTATTGTCCGCGTATCTTCTTACAGTGGCACCAAGGCAGAGTGACACGCTGATTAGTTGTGCGAAATAATCGCGCTCGCGCCTTTGACAAAACGTATCATTGCTTTTGTTAACATTTTATTCCTTAAAATAAAACCTATTGTTAGTAGTTCAAAATATCGTTTAATTCCATAAGTATTGCCATATGCAGTAGAAAGATGTAATGAGTTTACCTGTATTGACCAAAATGATAATTAAGTGAAGTGCTACCTCAAAATGCAATATTTTCAGAGTTCATTTAAAAAATGAAAATGGTAAACAAGAAAAATATGAATATATGAATTAATGTCAATATGTACATATTGACTTTAATTAATTTCCTTAATAACTATAGAGCTCGTATAAAGGTCTATGTCTGCGTTGGTACCTTTCACCTATTTCTACCGCCAAACGGCAGTGTTTGCATTGCTGTGTTCTAGTTTGAAGGGTGAGAGAGGTACAGAAATTACTGGATATTGTGACAAAATAGCTTCAAGCCTCAAGGTTTGTGATATCCATTTAATAATACGAGCGTGTGTTAGTAAACCTTATCGACTAAGTAAAAACAAAAACATTACCGCCGCTAAATATAAATATAAATATATAGCAGCCGTAAAAAGTACACTGCTGGACATAAGCCTCCCTGAGAAAGGGGGAATTCGCCCATAATTGCCGCGCTGGGCAAGCGTGGTAGCAATCACTGTTCTGGTACCTCAGTCGCCTCTTACTACACCTGGTATAGATTATTCCGCTCTGCAGAAACCCGCGGTAAAAAAAGAATACAAAATGCTTATTAACCTATCCAGGTGCGGAACAGGGACGACCCGGCGGTGGAGCCGGCGGCGGGCGGGGGCGCGGGCGCGGCGGGCGACGGGCACTGGGGCGCGGGCGAGCGCGTGCTGCTGCAGTGGCCGAGCGGGCGCCGCGCCACCGTGCACGTCATCATCGCGCACGCGCACCTCAAGCTGCTGTGCTACGGACCCTCCATCTGTGAGCGGCCACGCCGACCCCGGCGGCCCATATCTCCTCACACCGAGATCAGCTTTTCATCATATCAACCATCTAAAGTCCGCTACTGGACATAGACCTCCCCGTCATAGGGGGACTTTGCCCATAATTGCTGCGCTGGCAAGGCATGGTGTCAATCGCAGTATTCGAACTGCACTGTTTTGGATGGATATGCCGCCATCTGTCGGTTACGGTACCTTAGACGCCTCTTACGATACCTGAGACGCCTCTTACGATACCTGATACAAAGGAGAGCATTATTTCATTACACAATTTTTACTACGCCGGACCCCACGGTTTTATAGCTCAGCTTTTCGGTCTCTTTTGTGTGTTAAACCCGATGGCGCATTCGGTAATGTTTCCTAACGGCTATTATTCGAGGGCGCCTCTAAGGCCGGAGCTCGACTTTAGTGGTCCTCGTTGAGAATAGTTGGTTACAAAAGAACAGGACTAAGTGAGCTAATATGTACTAATATGGTCAGTCATTGCTCGAAAAACAGAAACTGCACTCGGTACTCGGCTCTACAAAAGAAATATGCTTATAGTGCTGAGGAGAGAGCGTCTGAGGAAGGCATTCAAACAACACCTAGACACAGAACAAACACAAATATATAAATTCATAGCATATCGAACCCAAGACCCTCAACGCACAAGATACGAACACTACCGAATACGCTACCAGACACGCCCTGATAAATAAAATTCGTCCCCAGACGATACAAACCAAGAAATGTACACCTGGCTCCAATGCCTGTGGGTGGGGAACGACGCGCCCGCGGCCTTCATGATAGAGTCGTCCGAGGAGGCCGTGCTGCTGCCCGACTGGCTGCGGCTGCACATGGTGCGGTCCGCGCGCCCGGCCCTGCTCGAGGCGGGGCTCCGCGCGCTGCCCGCGCACAAGCTGGCGCTGTTCATCCAGACCTTTGGCATGCCAGTCACTTCTATGAGGTGGGGCTACTATTGACTGATAATCTTTTGTATTTTCAATATGTCTATAGTGATAGTAAGCATCACACCGCGGCGTATACACGCTCGTGTCATCATAAGGATATCACGCTGTCAAACTTGTGCCTAAAGCAGTTTTCACTAGAAAACCATAATTCTTTTTTCGTGTATGTGATATCGCGTCTCGTCGTAGCGCGCTGCTGACGGCGCTGGACAGCTGCCCGGCGGGCGCGGTGTCGGCGCTGGCGGTGGAGCGCGGGTACATGGCGCAGTTACTCAAGGTGCAGCGCGCGCGCGGCGCCCGCGGCGGGGCCGCCTTCGCCGCCGCGCTGCAGCTGGCGCCCGTCGCCCCCCCACCCGGTCCGTGACCCCGCTGTGTGACACGTAGCATCACCGGGATCTCCTGTCACTTTTGGTTATCGTGCCACTTTAATCAGTACCGTCACTGTCTCTCTTACCATTGAAACCGGAACATATCAGAGACTTACTTCATGGCAGTAAAATAGGGTTAAAATTTGTAAAATTATTAATCTTAATGTATTCCTGTAACTTCAATTTGTTATTATTTTAAATTTATTTTTAACTCTGATCGGCCTAATATCTTATATACCAGATTGTCCAGTTATAGCTAATATTCCCTTTTATTTTCCTGTAATGTGATGATCATTATGTTGAAACGGTTATTTGAAAAGGGTTTTTAATTTATTTTACGAAGTTAATAAACAAGCATATGGTCTGCTTAGGAGTCAACATCTTAAGTCATTAAAAAAATTTGTGTGTGTCGCTATCCTTGTGAACTGAAGATATAATTTCACATTAACCCCGTAATTTCACCTACTTTCTCACCATTCGAATGATGAAAAGCATGATCACGTAGCCACGTTATCATCACCTACCCAATAATGAGAAAAATAAAAATCTCTCGGGGCTTGCCTCCTTTGAACAGGTTGTTTTGTCAGCCGAGCGAGCACCTGCTTTACGTCTAACTATTTATGCGCAGACGAAATGATGTTCGCGGACACGGAGCTCCCGCCGGAGCCGGGAGACGCGTGGGGCGCGGGCCCGGCGCCGCTTCCACTGGCGCCCGCGCTCGTGCCGGGCCTGCTCACCGCAGCCTTCGAGGGCACGCCCACCTTCCCTGGAGACGTGGACATTGCCCTGACGCACCTTGTTGCGGTATTTCTACGTTCTTGCACTTGAAATGTTATCCAAAATATTTCTGTTTTTATGGGCCATATTGAAATTATTTTTGATATTGTCTACAAATATCAAAAATAATTTCAATATGATCGAGAATACCTAGTGTCCATTCGTTTTTGTTGTAATATTTTTTAATCCGATTAATCATTTTATCAAATTATCTTGAATGTCCAAAATAAAGAAAAATACATGTATAATATTTCTATGTGTAGGCGGTGACATCCGAGGCTAAGCGTTACGGCAGTATGGGGGGCTCTCTAAGTCTGTACCCGCACCTAGAGTGCGTGTTCGCATACCTTCGCTCGGCGACCCGCGGCGGGCGCGCTGCGGCGGGGCTGGCCGCGAGGGCCGCGCGCGCCGCCGCGCTGCTGCGCGCGCTCGCGCCTGCGAGACGTGCGCCGCCTACGGTTGAGGTATAATACGCTGTAATTCTATGATCGCATAATTATCATCATCATCATATCATAGACCTCCTCAAGTAATTTCCAATAGGACCGTTTGTATACGAACTACGACCAGCGCGATCTGAGGTTATAGTCAGATTGTCTGTTCATCTTGCGGGTAGACGCACCACGCTGCGCTTGCCGGTACGTGGTGTTCATTCTAGAACCTTAAAACTCCATCGGAACCGTACGACTTCAGCGTGCTAAATGCCCTGCCCACTGCCAATTCAACTTACTAATCCGTCGGGCAATATCGGGAACTTAGGTTCTGTAATAATGCTACGGATAATACTAGTGCTACGGATAATAT
Organism: Heortia vitessoides; assembly: GCA_020976665.1. Classification (NCBI taxonomy): domain Eukaryota; kingdom Metazoa; phylum Arthropoda; class Insecta; order Lepidoptera; family Crambidae; genus Heortia; species Heortia vitessoides. The sequence goes on from JACJUM010002496.1 coordinate 1,205,015, forward strand.
TAGTACTACGATTGTTACACTGCTACGAATATTTTAGTACTACTTTTACACTGCTACAGATATTATTAGTGCTACGGGTTTTCACAATGCCACTGATATAATAATTAGGGCGACGGTTATTTATGTACTATGGTCAGATGTGTTAGGCTCCGGGCAAGTGCAGCGCTACGGGCACATGCTTAAAACTTTTTATAGTAGCAAGTAGTGTTACGATTATTTATACTGCTACATGTGTCATGCAATAGTTCTATTGCAGTTCACACGCTTTCTCATTACTCCCTCATTGTTGTCTTAACTTGGGAGCTTGGCAACTTATAAATATGTTGTTCCAGATAGCGGAGGCGCTCCTGGTTCAGTATAAGTGCGTGCCGGGCCCGGTGGTGCCGGCGTTGCGCGCGCTGGTGGCGGGTGTGCCTGCTTTACATAAGCACGAACATGACATCGTTCTGCCCGACATCCCCGCGAACGACCCCAAAATGCTGGTCACAGGTAAACCACTCACTTGTTTTGTATGCTTTATATGTAGGTACTTCTTGTTTGCCTTAGGGTACTAGCAAAGTAGTATTGTACCTCCCAGGGAGAGGTACTATACAACTCTGGCGATCGCAGAGCGTAACTTTAGCCAAGGGGATGCTGCTGCCCATACCCGCTCTGTGCATTTGAGCTGCACTGTTATGGATGGATATCCCGTTATCTGTCAGTTCTGGTACCTTAGTCGGCTCTTATGACACCTGGTACAGGGGGAAGTACTATTCTACTCTGCCGGTACCCCACCGGCGTAATTGTAATAATTTATAAAGTGCCTTTAAAGGTCGTACTGCTATTTTTCTATAAAAAACTATTTATTAACAGTTTATTGCATAGTTTATTTAATTTATTACATTTGTCGCTCGTATTTACCAAAATGTATAGTATTTTGATGTTTAAGTTTGACTTTGTGTATGGTTAGTGCTGGAGAGTGCGACCGCGAACACGCTGGAAGCGATCGGCTACAAGATGATTGACACGTGTAGCACGCAGATGCTGGTGGATGTCATCTCGCATCTGCTGGAGAAGAATCAGGACGGCCGGTACGAGACAAAGGTCTGTATACTATTCTACACTTACAACCGGTCGGGCTCGATGACGCATTCGGTTGTTACCTTATATTACACGCCAGATAATATAGATGATACAGATAATAACACCCAGTCACGACAAACAAATGTGATGTAAAATTTTTGGTTGTGTCAATGATTTGTTGAATCAAACATGTTCAAAATAAATAAATAGTATGTCTATAATACGTGTAGTATAATGTCTATAATACAACCTATCATAGAGCTAAGTTAATGTTCTTCTCCTCTCTCTCTCTCTCTCTCTCTCTCTCTCTCCTTCCATGTCCCCCTCTCTCACTCTCTCTCTCTCTCCTTCCCTGTCCCCCTCTCTTACTCTCTCTCCCTCCCTCTCTCTCCCTCGCTCTCTCTCTCACTCCCTCCCTCCCTCCCTCCCACCCTTCCTCCTTCCCTTAATCCCACCCTTCCTCACTTCCTCCCTCCCACCCTCTCATCCTCTCTCCTTTCTCTCTCTGCTTGTCGTTCTCATCGCGCTGTTTTTAACCAGTTATTAAGTTAAATTTTGCAAAGCTCTCTTTTAACAAAGTCATAGATGCTACTCGCAGAGCCAGATCTCGAGCGGTGGGACTAGTATTGGATTTAGCAGCCGTTCTTAAATAACTTAGTTTCAAGTATTCGCCAATTCACTGCTACGCTATGTATATTACTACGCTATGTATATTATACGCTATGTATAGTACTAATATTTGTGTCAGGTGAAGAGTGAGGAGTCCATCGGGCAGATGGCGCCGGTGTTCGCGCGCGGCGGCCTAGGCTGCGGCCTGCTGCTGGACTGGCTGTCCGAGTTGCAGCAGGAGACGCTGGCCGCGGAGCCCGAGAGACAGGTACGGTGGTCGCGTGCGAATTTATACCGAGAATTTATATAGAGCATTTATATTAATAACTTATAGTAATTAGGTGTTAAAGATCGGCTGTACTCCTAGAAGCTGTTATTATGTTGTTATTGGTAAATATAATATTTATATCCAGTCGAGATTCGAACCTATACTACTTTACTAGAAGTAGACCTCTTATGGCGGCTAAAGGTCGTCGGCATTGGTACCCCACACTCATCTATTTCTTTCGACGTACAGTAGTGTATTCCGGTTTGAAGGGTGAGAGAGACAGTGAAATTACTGGGTAAATGTGACATAGTGCACAAGGTTACCGACACGTTAGTGATATCTCTGTGATGTCACGAGCGTCTATAGACTGCGGTCACGTTTATCATCGAGTGGACCGTATGCTTGTTTGCTGACTTCGTGACATAAAAAAATAATATATTTCCCATTCCAACGGAATTCACTACTGTTGTAGATGCGTCGAATTTTTTTTTTAGAAATTTTTATACTGTGATGTCTCGTCATTCTTTAATGTTAAATTCTAAAAAGTTTTCTTGAGTTTATTTATAGTACTGCAATGTCAGCGCCATTTCCTCACCAGTATACCACTGGAAGACTACTGCTGGACGTAGGACTTTCCAATTAAAGAAGCCCATATTTGCCCCGCTGGGCAAGCGTGTTGGCAATCGCAGAGCACAGCTTTCGCGACGGGGATGCTGCTGCCCATCCCCGCCGTGTGTATTTGAGCTGCATTGATTCAGATGGATATACCGCCATCTGTTAGTTCTGGTACTTAGTCGCTACTTACGACACCTGGTGCAATAGGAGGTACTATTCTTCTTTGCCGGTACCTCACGGCGGTTAAGCATGTATGGTTATGTTGTTTGAAGTATAAACCATTGTAATGACATAATATAATGTAACAAAATAAAAATTAATAAATGCTGGATTATATTCAAGATGATATTTACTACAAAACGGTCGTCTTAAATATAATCCTGCATTTTCTCCCAAGCCGTGAAGTACCGGCAGAGTATAATAACACCTCCCACTGCACCAAGTGATGTAAGAGGCGACTAAGGTACCAAAACTGACTAATGGCGTTATATCCATTCGCAACAGCAGCTTAACGGCATGGGGCGGGTGGGCATCAGCATCTCGGAGAGACTTAGTCTTATGATTTTCTATGCGAAACTTCTAAAAGTATTTATTTTAAGTATTATTGTTTATTTATTAGTGTTTTCTTTAATATAAAATTCAGCTTTTTCATGAAATATTTGTGGATGGTATGTGTCGCAGATGCGGCTGATGTTCCGCGCGGGCAGCGCCAGCTGGCGGCCGCAGCTGGTGACGCAGCTGGCGCACCGCGCGTCCTGGCGCACGCTGCACGCCTGCCTGCGCGCGCTGCTGGACCCCGACGGGTGAGGCCCGCGACCACTGACCGCGCCAAGCGGGGTTCCACTTTCCTCATTACTACATATAAACATTTTTTCAATCGGGACCAGAGACTATAGAATGCAATAGTGTTTAGTCTCAGGTATATAAAGAAGGGAAGTACAAACTCGAGTAATACAAAGTTAACGTTTGAAACATATCGTCGCTTAAGTTCTAACACCGCGTATGTCAAAGATGGCAACTTAATAGTTAAGCCCAATGATAACACGATATTACATTTCTAACGCTGCAGTAAACGTTTCATACCGTGTATTGTTTAAACGAAATCCATTTTGCGCCAACTAAATGCACAAGCAATTAGTTTTAAAATGATTTTTTGAAACGAGACAATGTTTTCTTAATTGTCTAAAGTGTCAACATATTGACTTACGCTGTGTTAGAACTTAAACGTCGATATATAAGAGCAACTTTGTATTTTTGTTAGTTTAATAAAAGAGACACAAAGCGTATGTGAATAATGAAATATAAGTTGACAAAACAAGGCACGCATTCGCCCAAAGTAGTCGCAAAGAGAGGTGGGTATGATCACGAAAATAAGAGATGTTAGTAATAAATTAAGTCACTATAACCGGAGATCGTTTCTTAAAATAGGTTATAATTTAAATAGGTAATAAATAATTAAAATAGGTAATAAATAATTAAAATAGGTTAAGCAAGCAACATGTCGATATATCCGGCACAAGTGAAGTCATCATATCCGACCAAGTTGTTAAACATTTTGTATGAAAACCAAACTTTTCACACGCTTATTTCATACTAAGCGGTTGGTTAATATAGATTTTGCAGTCTGAATTCTACAGTTCAGATTAAGACTTTCACAACTGTTGTGTTCTCTCTCGCTCTGTGATAATATTCAGTTTACTTTTTTTATTGATTTCTTCTTTCTCTATTGTTGTCACAACATCATCTTTTACACCACATCGTTCTCTCATCACACTATTCTTTAATCTATCTCTCAAACTCACACCACACATACATCGAAGTGTTCTCATTTCAACAGCATTTATTCAACTCACGTGCTTCTTCTGCTATACCCAATATTCATTACCATATGCCAATGTTGGAACCAACACACCTCTATGAACAGCCAGTCGTCCCCTTTTTGACACATTTTGTCTGCCTATAAAAGCATGTAAGGCTCCATTGACACTATTTCCAGCTTCCACTCTTCACTCTTCGTTCAATATCTTCTTCATACCTCCTCCACCACTACTCTACCACCACCTCTCGTGAAAACACTTCCCAGATACACAAACTCTTTCACTTGCTCAAATTCTATGTCATCGATCACAATCTCACAATTTGTCACACTTTCCTCCTTTTCAATCACTTTCACTTTATATTTTTCCTTCTAAAGGAATCTTGCATTGTTACATACATCTCTTGCAACTCTTCAGCTGACGATGCTAACACTACTTGATCATCAGCGTGAAGAAGACATTTGATGACTAGCCCATTCAGTGACAGATAGCCTATAAATAGGCTGAATAACCAAGGCGGTGGCTACACATCCTTGTCTAACACCTATGTGGATTTCAAACCATTCAGTTTTATTCTAACGCAAGCACAACCCTTGTAAGGAGATTCGCATGCCTAAATCAGACGGTCATTTATATACAGACAATCTTCCACAACTCCTTCCGCACAACGCTATCGTAATCTTTTTCCAAGTCAATGTAAGCGCAATAGACTTTTTGACTTTTTTTACGGCTATGCAGCGCAGGGAGAAGACTTAATCCATGCACCCCATTCCCTTTCTCCAACCCGCTTGTACATCCCAGATCTTTCCTTCAGTGTCATTCATAACTTTCTTTTTATATATTTATATTTAAAATAATTGAATATTACATCATTGCATATATATTCCTAATTCCTCCTCCTGTATGAAGTGTCGCAAGAGATGACCGAGGTACCGGAACCGACAGATGGTGGTATATCCGTCTGAAACAGTGTGGCCCAAATGTACAGAATGGGCAGCAGCATTACTGTTGCGAAGCTACGCTATTCCCAGGGCGGTAATTATGGGAAAATTTCCCTATCTTGGGGAGGCCTATGTCCAGCAGTGAACGTTTTACGGCTGCTTTGATGATTATCTTCACAAATAACCACATGTCTTATGTCATGACTGTCTGTCAGTTTGACGGTGGTCGCGTTTGTCTCGCACAAACGCACACTAATTTCACTTTCCTTGATGCGTGAACGCGAACTCGCAGCGAGTGGGAGGCCAGCTCCGTGGTGGAGTTCTGCGCGACGCTGATGGACTCGCCGCGCGTGTCGCAGGGCCGCGACACCAGCGCCAGCAAGCACGCGCCGCAGCTGGACACGCCGCGCCTCACGCACCGCCAGGTACCTTGTAACTTGAAGCAGTAAATCACATTTCCCTGTAATTTACTGCCTCTCTCAATCTTCAAACCGGAACTTCGCATTTGGCGGTAAAAATGGATGAGAGTGAGGTACCGATGCAGACCACCTTTGCATGAGGTCTACCTCGTGTACTGATTTCTAACTTCTGTACTGATCGTTTTACAGTAAGTGCAGAAGTAAGTCCTCATGCGGGACGACTTTAACGACTTCTGTATAGTTATTCGAGCGGCCGTGGTTCGGTTCCAGCTGGAAGTGCTGATCAAGTACGTGGTGGTGGAGGCGTGCGCGGCGGACGCGGCGGCGGGCGGCGGCGCGGCGGGCGCGGAGGCCATGCGGCGCCGCATGC
>JACJUM010002496.1:1217822-1252608 GCA_020976665.1 Heortia vitessoides
AAACATATTACCAGCGTGTCGCCAACCCTGAAAACTGAAGAGACTGTTTCACAGCAATGAGATTCCTGCTGTTTGGCGGTAGAAACAGGTGAGAGTGAGGTACCAATGCACCTACGACGACCTAAGAGATGTACCTCTAGTAAAGACGATATGACGGTAACGTTCGCGCCCCGCCGCCCGCAGGAGGTGGAGACGTGGGGCACGCGGCGCGGAGGCGCGTGGGGCGGGCCGGCGCACGCGCAGGCCATCCTGCGCGCCGTGGCGCCGTTCGCCGCCTCGCCGCACGCCCACCTGCGCAGCGCCGCGCTGTCCCTGCTGGCCAAGCTGCTGCCCGCCGTGCCGCACACGCGCCCTGGTACCTGCCCACACATGCCCACTCACTCGGACACTTGGCTCAGGCATAATTTGAGTCCTCCCGTTTCTCTTCCGAGGGTATTCCCTTGGACTTCTTTGTCATGGACCTTGGAACCCGGAGATTCATTAAATTTGGTTTTCCATTTCTCTTTACTGTATGTGATCACTAGACATCGAATTTTATTCACTAACAAAATTCATATATATATGCAAAAAAGGTCGTAGTATTCGCCAATGAATATATTATTAATAAATTGGCATGTGCTTTACTAGATTAATTAATTGTTATTCTTTTTTTTTATATATGACAAATATATACAATCCAACCATAACGTTTTTTGTAAAAATGTTTGCTTTGACTTTGAATAGTGCGACCGACCAACTTGCACCATAAAAGGATATAAAAACACATATTATTGCATCCTTAGAACAATCAGGAAATTGTAATTTTATGGAATCGTTTATAAGTAGTGGAATACAACACGCCTGACTTGTTTAATTACTGATAAGGGTGTTATTTATTTAAATATGAAATAACGCAATAATAATAACACCTGTACGCACATATCACGGACCCAATGGCGCCGATGGTAGTGATCCTACGTACAAATATATAAATGATGATATTTGTATTTGTTTTGTTTCTGGGTGTTAAATGTATGTATACAAGAAGTACATTTGTGATTCCTCTGTTGTCTGATGTCCGTAGCACAAGTTCTTTAGGAAACTTATCGCGAAATCAGGTCAATGAGGTATGCAAATTTATTTATTTATATATTATAAATGCATAAAACAATAATATTCCGATGTCTAGTGATAGCTTACATCGAAGAGATGACATTGATTCACGAGCATAGACCGTAAAATAGAAAAAAATTACCCGAAGACGCGCAGACCCGCCCGTAGAAAGGCCGGGTCGCTCGTACCGTATCTCACGTTGACCCGCGCGGGCAGGGCTGGACGCGATCCTGTCGTGCCTGGAGTCCGCGCAGCCCGAGGTGGCGGCGTCGTGCCTGGACAAGCTGCCGGAGCTGGCGTGCGCGCTGCAGCCGCACGCGGCGCGCCTGCTGGCGCGCGTGTTCGAGCTGGGCCTGCGCTCGCGGCACCCGGTGGACGCCTGCATCGCGCGCTGCGTGGCCACCGTTAACCTACACCGCGGCTGCTAGGCCGCCCGCTTATGTCGGTACACACTTATTTTTTGTCATTCATATATATGTTACAGCCGAAGTGAAAAATCCTGACTATATGTACTATCCGACCATTATTTGAAATGTCTACTCAATTTAGACAAACTGATAAATGATATATTAATTACGAAGCCGAATGAAACGCAACTGTAGTTAGCTTAGGCTAGAACTGCGACCACAACGCACGAGCCGAGCGAGCGAAGCAAGCGTTGGCGAGTGCCAGAACCGAAAAATTATATTGTTTACATATAAGTTTAAATGTACCCTGAGTAAAACATTTGCGAAACTTGTAGTATGTAAAAATAAAATGATCTTTTGTGACACAAAGTTAATTAGAGTTAACTAGAAATTTTATATAATATAAAGTGATTAGTTTATCACATTGATATGACAAACTTTATTTTGATATATAATTACCAGTCGTTATGTATAAACGCTATTTAATCACTATGACTGTAACATATATACATTGTGTTGAAAAGGTGGTTGCAATGTATATATTTCTTATATATTTTTTTATGATGGTATTGAAGTGTTATTCTGATTAATTTGCTATTTTTTTACTGAACTGCGAAGATTTGTTTTAAACCCGTGGAAATTGGGTTAATAAAATATTATTTTTCACGTTGTACGTTGTACTGCCAGTGGCATAATCAGACAAGCGATTTTTAGATCACGCAGCGCACGCGTTAACGCGCAATCACACACTTCCCAATTCCAAGAGAGGTTAAGAATAATCATAAAGATAATGTAAACTGGAAACAGATACCTTGTTAGTTGTGTAGGATTTGTAAATACTGATAAGTGATCGTTAATAAATAGTTTTTAAATAACATATTACTTATTTTATTTATTAAATATATAGATCTCTTAAAAATATCGTATGCAGTGGAAATATTTAGATCTCTTAGAAATATCGTCCATTGGTACGTGTTTTCACGCTAAGTCACGCCAGCAGTGTGTACCTATACCTAAAAACTCATTGTGAAAAATTATATTGTGAATGTTGAGATGGTTTGGACATTTTGAAAGGACAGATGAACGTAGAATGACTGCACAAATATATATATAGAGCCGAAGTGAATAGAAGAGTCGGAGAGGTACCAAGAATAAACGAGCATGTATGAAACGACTAATGCGAATGAAAAAAGCGAAAGAGGTATGCCAAGATCGTAGCAAATGCAGATTCGTAGTCTGCCTACCTCGAAGGGGTAAAAGCGTTATGATGTATGTATGAAAAAGTGTCCCAGTAAAATAAAAGACGAGCATCTAGAAAATATATTTTATTACAAAATACATTAACAATGTTAGTTTTGTACATTTCGTAAAATCAAATAAGGCTTTTAAACAAATGTAATTCTTTATATATATGTTGCACAATTTAGTCTCAAGTCGTGAACACAATACTAAATATATCTTTGTGAAAGTTTTCCTATCGTACATAAATAAATAGACGCATTTCAGCTTAGAATAAACCCGCACTCCACAAGCATAGAACACTGACATAGTTTGTCCCCAAATGACCACAGATTAAATTTTAATCACCAGTCATTGCTGCCGAGATCTGCAAACAACTTGTCCTTGATCTTTGGTTTGGGATCCTCCTTTATTTTGGTTTCTACAGCTCCGACTTCGCCTAACAAATACTCCAATTCTGAAATAAATAAAGGTTAAGAGATTTGCTGTTTATTTAATGTAATTCCAAATAATACTATAATATAAATAGTAATACTATTTAATAAATTTTTGGAAATATAAATATTTTCAAACATCACATCATTCACCAGACTCAGATATATTTTTCACATCCAGATACATAAATTCAAATATCATATAAATATTTGCCCTTGGTGCACGGGAACAAATAAATGTATACCGACGTATAATAATGGTACTAGCGGAGTGGAATAGTGCCTCCCTCTGTAACAGGTCTCGTAAAAGGCAACTTAAGTAAAAAGTGTAACTTAAATGCAAGAAGGCGGGATTGGCAAAGCTATGATCTGCGATTGCCACCGTGCCTGTCCACCGCACTAATTATGAGCAAAATTCCCCCTTTCTCTTTCTAGGGAAGGCCTGAGTTTAGCAGTGAACATACTATGGCTGATGATGATACACAATAGTTTGCTATCTGAATACAACTAAATAATTTTGATAGCTCAACTAGGCTATTATATATTGCAATGTTTATTTATATTTTCATGCAGGCAAGCCTTAATTTACTTTTATATTTTATTATTAATCTTACCGAACATATACTGTGAAGTACTATCATAGCAAAATACCTCCCAAGTACTAGGCGTCGTAAGAGGCGACTGAGGAACAATCTAGATATGGCGGTTTGTCCACTCTTAACAGCATAGGTCAAATGCATTATGGTTCGAAAAGGCATTCCCGTCACGAAGCTACGATCTACGATTGCCACCACGCTTATCTAGTGCGGCAGTTATGAACAAAAATTTTCTTCTCTGAAGTGTCCTATGTCCAATGACTGATGATGATTAATCTTACCGTCACAAGTCAGAGCAGTGCCCCTCAACTCATGGGGCCCAATGAACTGTTTCTTCATGTCACCCTCGAAGTACACAAACACACTAGGGAGGTTCCTTTCAGGGTAATTGGGGATGCATGTCTGTGCTACAGCCTTGAGGAACTTTGTGAAGGGGAACCTGGCTGCCAGCTCTCTCATGTGCTGATTGAGTAATGCACATTGCTGGATGCTGTAGGGTGGAAATGGATAAAATTTTATTTAATTATAAAAAATACCTCAATTGTTGTTAGAAATAATTATGGAAAAGCTTTAGAGGTTTTATGCATTGGAAATGCAGAATTTTTAAACATAGGTGATATTCCCTAGAAAATTTTTTACTTGTTTCACTCTCACAGGACTCGAACCTGTGTCCCATGTTGAGGGACTGTACTACTGTTGTGCTACCAAAACAGTAGTAGACACATAAAATTTTTCCTAGGGCTCTTTAATATTGCAGATAATCAAAAATTATATAAACACTCAAATTTTAACCTTTTTTAAGTTGAAGCAATTGATAAAGACAAATGCATTGACAAATTTTGATTAATTATCTGTAATAAAAAAATCAGCATTATCTTGCATAAAGTTCCTTTAAAGAACTTCTTGAGTAAAGATTTAGATGTTAACTTCTGTAGTATTAGAACAATATATATTTTACAATTCTTTATACACAAATTTAATGTAACAACACAGTACATAATGAAAATTAGTAAAACTAACCCTTGCTTATACAAATGTATCACTACCCAGATGCCCTCTCCAGCTTTATTCACCTCCTGTACATAGTCCTGTCCAGAAACCTCCCGCACATCACCAAATCGGGGCTTTTCTGACAACTTCTTGAGCTCTGCTATCCTTCTCCGCCTGTATTCCTCTAGAACAGCTTCGTCTTCTGAATCTTCTAGCTCATCTAGGCCATCTAAGTCCAATTCTGAAAGCTTCTTATCTTCTGCAAAGATACATTATATCATTTGTGTTTAATTAAATACTTAAAATACTAGAGGTAGAGATTACAGAAAGCTTGTCTGCATGGATACCTCATTCAGCCTTTTCTGCCACTAAGTCACAGTGCTTGTATTGCTGTTATGGTTGGAATAGTGAGTCAGGGAAATATTGGCTTTGGTGATGAGCGACAATATGCTTGTTTGCTGACTTAGTCACAAAAATACTCACAAATATTTATATATCCAGAGAAAACAAAATTTAATGGTAATTATAAACAGGTGATAACGAAATTATTCTAATTTAATTAATTTTGAGAAAGATACCGCCGCTATATTTAGTTAAATAATGAGTACAGTTATATATGATTAAAAAATTAAAATAATAACAGATGTTTCCTAACCTCAAATATCGTAAAACGTAAACACTTACTCTCTTCTTGTTTTTGTTGTATTGTCTGTTCAATCATGTTCACTATCTCTTCTTCTGACACCTCCTTCTCTTTCGGGGGAAGAATCCCCTTGGAACGAAGAACATCGTTCCATTCTGTATCCTCATTGGGATTCTAAAAATAAAAAAATGATATATTTTGGCCCCCTAAGATAAAAGCAAAACTAATAATACGTCATATAATTGCAATGCATTCTTGTATTACCTGCATTTTATTTTATATTAGTATTTTGAACTAAAACAGTTTAAACACTTAATAGCTTAATAGTGTCGTATGAAATTTGACACCTGACTGCACACCAATGACAGTGACAGAAAAGCAAATGTCATGTATGATTATTCATTTTTTATGCAGACGTGAAGTGAATCCTGAAGTTATCGGTGAAACGTTGTTATAATAGAAGAAAAATACTACTATATTAAAATTATGCTAATATATTATATACATCAGTATATTCTATATATATCATAGCTTTCAATTTTACCTAAAAGTAGAAGTAGTTAATAAAACTGATTGCTTAATAAAATCATTAAAGAAAACAAAACAAGTTCTTCGACACGATTATGCTGACAAATTTTATTTAATATAATATTTTCACATTTAATACGACTGTTTTCTTAAGTCCTAACTATAAAATAATTAATAATAGATAAACTTATCAGTCACTAAAAAAATAAATTTGAATTTGAAGAATTAGTAGCAAAAATGTACTTTGAATAGGGTAACATCAGAACTGACAGATGACACGTATTTTTTTTCTACAAAGTTGTCAACTTGCGTCGTGTTGGAAAAATTTTGTTCGCTATGTTCAGTCAAGTCTCGAAATAAATAAATTGAACATGGCTGATATCGAAGGACATAAACACCGAGATTCTAATATCTATGAGGGAGAAGGTAAATAACGTTGCAATATTATAGTGCAGGGCGCGCGCTTCGTTAGTGCGTCGCGCGAACGTTTATGGGCAGAGAACCGCTCACAACTTGCAAGTTACCCTCGTGTTACCTCAGTGACATTGAAACTGAGTTCTTTTTATATTTGCTGCCTGGATTACGGTGCTGGTTGGCCAGGATTGAAGTGTGTTTCCCGCCTGAGGCATTAAAGTGTTTCGCTCGACGTGAAAAAGTAAAGTGAACATGACTGGGGGCACGGACAGGAGTCTTGATTCAGGTATTCAAGTTTTTGTTTTAATAAGTGGACAGATTCGCGGAGGTTATGTGCGTCGTATTAACACAGTTTCAGCACAGTTAAGCACTCGTACTTTGCTCAGGCAGTAAGGGGGAGGCAGCAATTTTCTGAATATTTCCCCAAAAAAAAATCGTTATCGTGCTTTATAAAAAAATGTGTAATTTATTTTCATAAGATATATTTGACATTAACTTTAGTTTATGCAAAGTAAAGATTGATAACAACAAAATTTTTATTGTTATTTGTCATGATTGCTATTGTTTTTTTACCATAGAATCGCTTAACTTTTATGATTTAAATATAGTAAATACTCTTTAAAAAATTACATAAAATCCTCCTGTAGCAAAAAAATAATATTATTTTAATATACTGAAATTAAATTTAACTAATATGAAAGTGGATTAGGAGATGCAGTAGTTAATCTTAGTATTTTAGAAAGTAGACACTTGCACATTTAATTACCCATACTCATTGATTACATCACATGATTTGAACCACCACTTATCTCCAATTTACCAATGTTATTTACATAACACACATCTCAGCAATGTCTATGTCTGTCATCACAGCTGACACTCAAAAATATGGCAGTGTTTAAAAAGAAAGGCCTTTAACTGTTTCTTGTGACATGGATATGCATGCTGACTGGATGTTAATTAGTTTAATTAGCTTCTTTTTTAATTACAAATAAATACCCTGTTTCTCACTGTAGATACTGAGATGTGGTTAATATACTACATTTATGTAGTGTCACCCAGGAAATTATAGATACAATAGAATCAGATTAAACTGAAATGGATATGTTTAAGGAATCTATATTAGATAAGAATTTCAATACATCATATTATGAGGCATAATAATTACTTGTAGCAACAACAGAGAAGTAACCAAATAAAAAAAAATGTTTATTAACATAAAATGTTCAAGCAACAATTTATGTAAAGAATTAATGTATATATGTCAGCAATACAATAGTAATTTTGTCCCATTTAATGCATTATTGCACACAGCATGGCAACCGGTGCTGAATGAAGCATGAGATACATAATTCATGTGTCTATAAACGGTTATTTACATAATACGTTGTAGCTTGAAACCTGTAAGTAACATATATGCATGAACTACTATTTTTTCTAGTAATTACTGATTTATTATTGGAAATATTGAAGTGTGCCATTCAGTTTTTTAAGGAAACAATAAGAGACATGTAAGAGAAAAAAGTGATACTGCTTTTCTTGGAATCTTATTTTATTGCTTATTAGTTTGCCCGAGGTGAACATGTAACTTACTGCACAGATTTGAATCAAAATTTGTTAACTGTTCTCTGTATTATATGACAAAGAGTTATAATTGTCTATCAGTGTCATAAGATTTTAATAGATGATGAAGTAAAGTAATTTAATCCAATAGTTTATATTAGAAAAAACTCATAGTAATCATACAGATCAACAGTATACACTATTTCTCTTTACCTGAACAAAGGGTGGGGGGCGGCTAGTAGGTATTATATACTTCAACAATATCATCCTTTTAATAATTTGATTAGGTGTTTATCTAATATTTATGCTACTGATGTATATTTGTATATCTTATCATCTGCTTGTAATTAGTTTAATGGTGGATTTATATAGATTATTTAATGCTGAAAAACTATAATGTTTTTCTTTTTGGTATTAAGAACACTGATAAGGGGAATTAATAACATCTTTTATCTTAATTCCATTTATCTATATAAATATTACCCAACATACTTCTTTAAAATATTAAATATATGTTTAAACTGTATATGTACTATCATTTAAACAGATATTTTAGAAATTCAAAACCATATAAATATCATTATACATATACTGTTACTAAAAAACATGTGAAGCCCTGGTGTTGCATTCATAGTTATCATATTATCTTTATTCCATTATAAGGGATCCATTACATTGTGTAAATTAATTTGTAGGAATTAACCTAACAAAGTTGCAGTAAAAACAAAATACAAGACTGACAATGATGAAACTCCTAATGCCAATATATTGTGACCTACATAGATAGGAATCCGAGCTTTGCACACAGCCCCTCCCTAGCTGTCTTTATACTATAAAATAGTATATTCAGTAAATGTTGTATATTTTTACAATATATAGGTAATTAGGTGATCTGCATTATTTTGCTATATTTCGCCATTTCCAGTTCCATTGTGATTTCATTTGTAAACTAGAATGTAGGTCATTGATTTTAACTAATGTGTTTTTATTTTCTAACATTTTTAAAGACTTAACAAGGATTGTATTCAAGGTTGTATACCTCAAATTCAGGGAGCTCTCACTAATAATATATACATATTTATTAAAAATGTATGTAGGGCAGAACAGGCGACATGTTTAGTTTTCTAAATAAGAGCCAGTCTTACATAAGTTCTGTGAATGTTCGTATATAACTAGATCTTTCTTACTCATAGTGCCTAGATATAACTGCCAAGTATGGGGTGAAAAATTTAGGCTTGTTAACTAACTTTCAACGTCAGGACTCGGCAGTTATAAACTATGTTAATTATCCATTTGACATACATGCATACTGTGTTTCTCTGTTTGGCGTGCCAAGCCGTATTTGTAAAGCAATTTGTATCCGAGGCGTGTACTATTGTATCTGATGCATGCTTAAACACAGGGCGTGTTCATTTGTTGTTACTATTGGTAGTCCTTGTTGTTACTATTTCCTTTTTGTAAATGTCTTGGGAGCGTCACGCTATAGCGCCTTAGCAAGACTAACATGATTTTCAAAGGAGGCCAGAATTTTTTCGCGATGTGCTTGACTTTCATTATAATCATCATGGCAGCGGAACGTCCACTGCCCTACACAGGCCTCCCCGTTTTATTCCCTCCAGGGAATTTGCCCATAATTGCCGTGTTTTGGAGTGGATTGTGAGTCACCTCTTACGACACCTGGTATCATGGGGGTAAACAAAGGTATCAATGCAGACTCTTTGGTACCTCACTCTCACCTATTTCTACCCCCAAATAGCAGTATTTGCATTCGCTGTGTTCCGGTTTGAAGGGTAAGGGAGGCATTGAAAGTACTAGGTAAATGTGACATAGTATCTTCAGTTCACAGGGCTGGCGACACACAAGTGATATCCTTGTGATGACACCAGCGTCTATAGGGTGCGGTCACGTTTACCATCTAGCAGACCGTATGCTTGTTTGCTGACTTCATAACATAAAAAAAAAACATGGGGAGGTAAAATTCTGTCGAGCTTGTGTTATGAAATGCCAAAATCAAATTTGTATTGCAAACTTGTTTCTGAGGTATGTAACCTAGACGCGTTTTATTTTTTATAAGCTGTATCGATGACATCTTTGTAATGATGTATATAAAACAACAGACACTTAATGTCATACTTTTACAAGTGTGATGTAATCGGGAAGTAGAGAGCTGTTCAATTATATCATTGGTTTTTATGATATATTCTTATTTTAAGTAAATCTTTGTTTCAACATGAAACAATTTACAAGAAGGCTCAAAGAAACATTGCTGTCTCAGCTTGTGTTTTCAGTTTGAGGGGTGAGAGATGCAGTGAAATTACTGTGTAATGTGACATAATATGTATATCTCATAAGGTTGTTTGCGCTATTGATATCCTTGTGGTGTTACGAGCGTGTATAGGCTGCGGGGACGCTTACTGTCACGCGGGCCGTACACTTGTTTGTCAACTTAATCTAATAAAAACTATTTATTTTAATAAATAATCTTCTATACATGTAATAGAAGTTGACTGATTGACTGACATATCAACGCACAGCCTAAACTATGAGGGTTAAAAAACATGAAATTTGCGTAAAAGGAACCCCCTTTTATAACATAGGAGAGCACTAAGAAAGGACTTTTAAAAATTCACCCCCTAAAAGGGTGAATGAAATTAATTATAATGGTTCTTTATTAAAAGTCATTAAACACATGAAAAATATTTTTTTTAATCATTCCTTAAGGGTGTAAATGGATGAAAGGATGATTATTCCACATCAACGCGAGTGAAACCGCCGGGCACTGCTAGTAGTATATAGAAGTCCGTTATCAATTATGTTTTTGTTATATACTCTGAAGAACGGACACACATTATCTTAAAGCACATGAATAGGTTTATCGGCACGTCTTGATCGATTAGCGAAGTCGGCATAATCTCACGATCGCGTCATCTTTTAGGTCACACAGTCGCAGTTCTGTTAAGTACCCAAGTTGCATATGGACGCCATCATATCTGTTGAGAGGTCACAGCGGTTTTGAACCTGATCTTCGACCTGTAGAGTACATTACAGCGTAATGCTGTAATAGATTTAATAGAAGGGGGGGGGGGGGGGGGGGTGAGGAGGTCGTCTGCACCCCAAGATGTTGGACATGAAGGAAGCCAGGACCTCTTAAAATTAATCCTAAACGTTGACCTGACTTCAAGATAAGAAGCACTTGCATTACGGGCATTAGACTACAGAAGAGTTACAAATATAATTTACTGAACAAATACAAATATTCCCATTGATTGAACCCACGACCTTTGGTGCACAAGATAGGATAACTATTATCTGCGTCATCGGGTCCGTCGCATGAAGAAGGCAATATCCAAACGTCACCTAGCATTTTATTATTATTAGACCACGTCAATAAACAAGCATACAGTCTGCGATAGTAAGCGTCTCTGCAGCCTCTAGACGCTTATAATATCACAAGGATATCACAAACGCATTGCCATCCTTAAGACTTGATGATATTATGTCACATGCATGTCATATTACCCACATGCCGCGCTGGGCAAGTGTGGTGGTAAACGCAGAGCGTAGCTTCGCGACGAGAATGCTGCTCTTGCCCGCCCTCTTGTATTTCTCTGTTAATTCCGGTACCGGTTTGTAATATTCTTACCTACATATTTACATAAATATGTAAAAAATTTTTTTTATGCTAACGATAAACCTCGTTTTCAGTCGTTAAAATTTTATGGTAAAATTAACACGGCACAACCAATAAGTCTAGATTTACACTTAACATAGCGAAATGGGCTGTGAATTATAGATAAATATAGAAACCGTTATAAGTACACGATGTACAGAAGTGTACCAGAAACATAATAAAACTTTTTGTTGTACTTGTACCAGGTGTCGTAAAAGGCGGGGCTAAGGTACCAGAACCGACAGATGGCGGTATATCCATCCGAGGCAATGTAGCTCAGATGCACAGGCCGGGGATGGGCCGTAGCATCTCCGTCACGAAAGATACGATCTGCGATTGCTAACACGCTTGTTCAGCGCGGCAATTAAGGGTAGAATAATAATATAGAAACCCAGTTTTCTTGGGTGGGGTTGTGTCCAGCAGTGGATTTCCATTGCCTGATGTGATGATGATGATGAAATGACAATAAAGATAATATTGGGTGGGGATTTATTGGAACATATTATTTTCATGAACTAAAGAAATGTTATGAAAATATTATAAGCCGAATAAGTCATTGGACGTTTCAAGTTTCAGACGCTCATATTGCTTTTAATCTTTATACATAAACATTACAATATAAACAACTATGTTAAATACTACTACCCGACAGCCGTTGTCCTGGTAAAAAACCTAGATGCCGACCGCAGCGCCATCTACCTGGCTGATTTGTGGATCTAAACCATCCAGGCCGCCATTCAAAAGCATGCATAAAATATCTTACAAATAGGTCCATAGGTGCATTAAGGAGTTCAGTGACCTGACATTATGTATACATTTTTGAGGATTAACATAAATTTATAAGACTACGAGACATTAATAATACTTCGAGATAAGTTACGTAAAGCACTTGTGTTACAACTATCCTACAACAGAGAAATCACAAATATAATACTTCAACCTTATACTATGACAACACAAATATCATATACACGTTTGTCCATGCTTCGGCAGTACAAATACTAAAATTAGAACGATACAGAGAAGATTAGCAAGGTTCCTGCGCAAGGATGACACGTAAAATAGCGAAGCGTTCCACTTAAAAAAAATTATAATAGCCGTGAGGTACCGGCAGAGTAGAATAGAACCTGCCACTGCACCAGGTGTCGTAAGAGGCGGCTAAGGTGCCAGAACCGACAGATGGCGGTGTATTCAACCGAAACAATGCAGTTCAAATGAACAGGCCGGCGTAAAGCAGCATCATCCCCGTTGCGAAAGCTGCGCACTGCGATTGCTAACACGCTTGCTCATAGCGGCAATTATTGGCACAAAATCTTTTTTGGTGATGCCTATGTCCAGCAGTGGACTTCCAATGGCAGGTATGATGATGAAACGTTAGTCCTGGTGATGATCAATCACACTTGCGCCATCGGGTCCGTCATATTCGTATTCCATGTCGTTTTCCACGCACATACTGCAGTATCATTATGTTTGAATACTTCGTGAATAGCTACACGCAACTGAAAAGTTGGAAAAGAAATCGGAATACATGATTTTGATTACTAGTTAGACCTCGTAACTCGACTACAAGACGCTAAGTAGAGAAAGCGCTGGAAAGTTCTAGATTCTTATATGAACAAATACGGATTACACGCGTGTCATCAGACACGCAGTACGCATATGTATTTCGTCAGACACTTGCAGATAACATTCACCCATAAAAATAAGTCTGTCGTCACATAGCACCTGTGGTGATGGGCAGCAGCAACCCCGTTGCGAAAGTTACTCTCTGCGATTGCCAACACGCTTGCCCACCGCGGCAATTGTAGGCAAAGTCCCCCTATCTTGTGGAGGCCTTTGTCCAAGAGTGGACTTCCAATGGCTGATATGATGATGATGATAATAAAACTAGCTGTTCCGACAGATTTGGTCCTGCAAGATATTTCAAGCGATTAGGATATAAAACCAAGTAGGTATAGTAGTCACTTAATTCCCACAACATCTCACAACTTGACCTTGATAAGTCGCTTAAAGCACTTGTATTATTGTTTTTATTAATTAGTTTATTCTACTCTGTGGGTATCCCACGGCAGAGTAGAATAGTACCTCCCACTTTTTTCAAAGTTTTATTATGTCTGTGCAATTATTGCACCCACAGTTGTGTTTAAAAGTCGACGCACCGTGTAGGTGCCGCGCCATTTTCCTCGTTTCGCATTTATTTCTCGTTGTTACGATTTATGTGCCTTGTCATCGGCGACCTTTGTGTCGAGGTATACACGTTCAATTAACAACGATTTCGCTTTCGATTGTGGCGTTTTTTGTAATTATTTTAATATTCAGCTTGGATACGACTCTGATTTTCAATCTCGACATAACTTCAAAAATATTAAATAAATAAATTCTTGCAACATCTCATTGACCTGAATCCGGGATAGGTCTCTTAAAGCTCTTGTGACAACAGAGGAATCACAAATATACTACTTAAATACATATATTTAACACCCAGACACAGAACAAACATAAATATCATCATATATTTATTTGTCCTGGGTGGGGATCGAACCCACTACCTTCGGCGCATAAGACACTATCACTACCATCTGCGCCATCAGGCTCGTTAATATTTCAATATTATTTATTAACTATATGCAAGACCTTTATCGCATCCCTAGGAAACGCATGCTGTTACCTGCCAGCCAAAGCCAGTGCAAAAAGTTATTGCCGATTTCATAAACAACACAATTAAAAACCAGTTCTATACCACAGAAACGGGATTCTGCCATCGGACCCGTCAATAAACTCAATAATTTCATGTCTGTCATTAAGATACTCATTCAAATCACTGTAGTATTGTGAGAGGTCTACGTCTAGTAAAATAGAGTTAGACTTCTCACTATGGTCGTCTGAATTGGTACCTCACTCTCACCAATTTCTACCGCCAAATAGCAATGTCCGCATTGCTCTGTTCCTGTCTGAAGGGCGAGAGAGGCAGCGAAATTACTGAGTAAATGTGACAATGTATCTTCAGTTCACAAGGTTGGCGACACGCCAGTGATATCCTTGTGATAACACGGGTGTCTACAGGCTGCGGTCACGTTTATCATCAAGTGGACCGTATGCTTGTTTGCTGACTTATGACATAAAATAAAGAATATTAAAATTAAAGTCACTTCTCACAAGCGTTGTTATAATTAAAGAAACACTGATACGTTTAGAAGTTTCTAATGTGGTGTCGTAAATAAACATATATTTGTTTGCGATTACATTGAAAACGCTGGCTAATGGGACGAGATAGATCACCTCGGTATTGTACACCTTCAAAAGTCCGCGATGGAATACATCTATCTCTTAGGGATAACCCACAATAACATTTTTTTATCATGATTGCACCCGCGCGGTCCTGGGGCGGATCTCTAGTCAATTATATAAGTTTATTGAATTACTAAAACAACTTATAAAAAATAGGGGTTGGTGATAGAAGGATGAAAATTTACGGTTGCATGTACTTTTAATGCCCAATATATTTTATTTAAATGTTAGGGTTTGATAACCCTTATTACTTAGGGGTATGATAAATACAGAATATTCATATAAAATTTCATAAGTATCGGTCAAGCCATTTTGGAGGAGTATAGAAACATTGTGACACGAGAATTCAGTATATTAGAAGAAGATTAGGCTACGTTTATATCCGTCCAAGGTACAGCCCGGGGAGCGCGCTGGCGGGTGTTTAACTGATAGATCATCAGCACAGAAATACTCGCAGAATCAATATCGGACATATCTCATGTTTTTGTGAAGATGAGATCGCGATTTTGCGCCCCTACTACGAGTTTCTAGAAGTTTCTTGATAAGTTAATTTTACTCATTTTTGAGTGAGACATGCTTCTTCCTTCTTATTCCGAACGAAATCCTTTACAATGATAACATTCACAAAACATGTCATACATTGACCTGACTCCGTGATAAGTCGCTTTAAGCACTTGTGGTCAGACAACAGACAAATATAATTCATAAATACAAACCTATACTAATATTATAAAGCTGAACAGTTTGTTTGTTTGTATATACGCGTTAATTTCAGGAACCGCTGGTCTGATTTGAAAAATTCACTGTTTACTAGTTTATTAATTATTATTTAGTTTAATAATCAAAGAAGTCTATAGGCTATATTACATCACGCTAATCATATCTTGTGCACCAAAGGTTGTAGGTTCGATCCCCACCCACGACATATATTAGAATACAGCAGCTGTAGCAAGTTCACTGTTGGACATAGGCCTTTCCAAGAAAAGGGGAATTCTGCCCGTAATTGTCGCGCCAGGCATGCGTGGTGACAATCGCAAAGCGTAGCTTTGGGACGTTGCTGCTGCCCATTCCCACTCTGTTGAATTTGAACTGTGTTTCGATTGGATGTACCGCGATCTGTCGGTTCCGGTACCTTGATCGCCTCTTACGTCACTGGTACAGAGGGAGATACTATTCTACTCGGCCTGTACCACAAAGCGTGATAAAAATACTATGTATATAGAATTATGTATATCATATTTACTAGATTATCGTAACCACTGTCTTGCACTACCAATGTAAAGCCAGAATTAAGAAGTAATTTTTAACATATAATCGAGTATTCTTCTTGCGAGTTATAGCGAACATCTGTTAGGGGTAGCTGGCACTGTATCAAAACCGTACTCCAACAAAAATAATCACATCGCAACCATTTGTTAGATGTTTCCCGGGAAATAATTAGTTAGTACCATGTTCTTATTTCAACAGGAAATAATAAATGTTCGAGTTTTAATTCAAATACATTATACATCTCATATCTCATCATCAGGTCACGCACCGGTGATGGACGTCCACCCATATGGTGGACAGACGATCTTACTAGAACTGAATGCAACTGGTTTTATTGGTGATCTCTTGTAGAGGTCCATGACATGTTCCAAATGTAAATAATAAATTCATACGACGTCTCATACATTGACCTGACTCTGTGGTATGTCGCCTAAAGTACTTGTATTACGAACGTCAGACAACAGAGGAATTACAAATATACTACTTGAATATATATTCAACACCCAGACTCAGAACAAATACTTATATTATCATATAAATATTTGTCGTGGGTGGGGATCGAACACACGACCTTATGTGCACTAGATAGGATCACAACCATCTGCGCCATCGGTTCCTGAGACGGAGACCTGAACCAAGACCTGACTCCGAGATGAGGCACTTAAAGCGCTCACATAAGACAACGAAGGAATTACAGATACAATTGAATAAAATTTTCACCACAGAGACAAATATCATCATATAAATATTTGTCCCGGGTGGGGATCGAACCCATATCCCATGGCGCATAAGATCACTACTATCTGCGCCATCAGACCGTTATATCGTTGAACTAGCAGCGAGTTAGTAGCCTTCCTCGATTAATGGACTACCCAACACTAATAGAACATTTCATATCGGACCAGCGGTTCCCGAGATTATCCCGTTCAAACAAACACACAAACTTTACAGCTTTATAATCCCTACTGATATTATAAATGCGAAAGTAACTCTGTCTGTCTGTTACGCTTTCCCGCTTTAACCAATTATGATGAAATTTGGCACAGACAATCTTTAGACCCTAAGAGAGGACATACGCTATTTTTTAATTCTAAATAAGGGTTGTAAGGGGTCGAAAAGGGGGATGAAAAGTTGCATTGAGGGATCGCTATTTTTAGAGCTAGAAACTTGAAACTTATTTTTTAGGCCATTGATTCGATATAAATAAACATGACATTCAAAGTTTATATAAGTTAAGGTAAAGAGGTATGGGACCCAAAAAAACTATTTCACGCGGACGAATTCGCGGGCACAGCTAGTATTAGTATATGGAGAAACAGTGCGGAAATTTGTTGACGTCAGTTTCAGTCACTCATGCGCGTCTTCGGTTGCCAGTCTGACACTTGCCTGTCATGTGACCTGCGGATGTGTCAGTGTACTTCAAGCGTCAGGTGTATTCTAGGTACAAATATTCGGATATATCATCATAAGCTATTTATGAATTCTTGCTTACAAATATATTGGTAGTAATCATCAGTTTAAATTTAGCTGGACTGGCCCGATGGCGCTGATGGTAGTGATCCTGTCTCGAGCGCACAGGGTTGTGGCTTCGATCCCTATCCAGGACAACTATATCTATACTAATATTATAAAGCTGATGAGTTTGTTTGTTTAAACGCGCTTATCTCAGTAACTACTGGTGCGATTTGAAAAAATATTTCAGTGTTGGATAGTATATTTATCAAGAAAGGCTACTATATCACCCAATGTGAATATTCCACGAGGACGAAGCTGCGAGCACTGATAGTATATGATTAAGTGTAAAATATTATAAAGTCAGGTTAACAAGCATACGGTCCGCCTGATGATAAACGTGACCGCAGCCTTTAGACGCTCGTGTCATCACAAGATCTCATTAGCGTCGGAAGGATCACTAGCGTGTCGCCAACTATTTGATCTAAAGATACTATGTCAATACCCAATAATATCACTGCCTCTCCCTCCCTTTAAATCGAAACACAGCAGTGCAAACACATAATTTGGCGGTATTCGTATTGCTGTGTTCCGGTTGGAAGGGTGAGGGAGGCTGTGAAATTACTGGGTATTGACATAATATCTTGAGGCCAGAAGATTGGCAACACGCTAGTGATATCCTTGTGATATAACAAGCATCTGCGATTCTTGTTTGCCGACTTGGTCTAAAAAATGTCATGAATGCTGCGAGCTGTTAATGTAATGTTCGCAGTCGACCTATCCCACTCAAAATTGAAGGTCATTGTCATCGGTAGACAATACATCGTGTATATTCTCAGACCTTGAACGTGTCATGCTGTGTGCCCCCAAAAATTGATAATAGCGTCCATTTTACCGTTCATCAGCACAACAATTTGTACGCAAACCGACGACCAAGTTTATTCAAATCTGTTGAAATTTCACATGCAAATTTAAACTTAATCGCTTGCATTTAAAAGCGGTATGTTGCTTCATTGTTAAAAATAACGGAATGGACCTACTAGAGATAGAACTCATACAGGTCGTCATCATTGGTACCTCACTCACCTATTTCTACCGCCAAACAGCAGTGTTCGCATTGCTGTGTTCCGGTTTTAAACGACATAGAGGCAGTGAAAGTACTGGGTAATTGACGTATTATCTCTAACCCATAAAGTTAGCAACACGCTAGTGATATCCTTGTGATGACACGAGCGTCTACAGACTGCAGCAACGCTTACTTTCACACGGATGCCTGGATGTCGACTTATGTATCACCTACTCGAGAAAAGGAGATTTTTGCAAATAAATACTACGCTGGACAAGCGTCTTGGCAATCGCAAAGCGAAGCTTTCGCGACGGAGATGCTGCTGCACATCCTCCCCCTGTGCACTTGAGCTACACAGTTTCCGATGGATATATTATCATCTGTGGGTTCTGGTACCTTAGTCGCCTCTTACGATACTTCACGGCTACATATATATATAAACTATCGAAGACCTGGATTATCTCCACGCGCCAGATCTCGGTGCATAAATCGGAACTGATGAATATTATTATCACAGCTGTATTGTTGGCAGCTGTCCAGTGGCAGGTTATTGACATTTCCCAACTGCTGGGGACTCGCCAGCCCCGTGTATCTTGCAAGGCGATGTTTCACTTCGCCCAGGGTTGGTTCGGGAGTCGACCTTTACTGATCGCCTGTGTGGATTTACATGTGCTTGCAAGCTTAGCTATGTCGAATATCAAATAGAATTTATATTATAGTTTTATAAATAATAAAGTTGTAAATATAGTTATAAAATATAGGTATAGGAAATATAGTTGTTCGTTTTTATTATTTCTAGTACGGAGATATGAATGTAAAATGTATTTTAAATCACTATATAAGAATAATAAATTCCTACAACATCTCGTACATTGACCTGACTCCGTGGTATGTCGCTTAAAGCAGGCGTGTTCCGAATGTCAGACAAAAGAGGAATCGCAAATATACTACTTAAATACATACATTTAACACCCAGACTCAGAACAAACATAATCACCATATAAATATTTGCTCTGGGTGGAAATCGAACCCTCGACCCCTGATGCACAAGACAGGATCACTACCAACTGCGCCATCGGGCGCGTCAAATATAGTAAAAAACAAAGTCGCTTTCCGCTATCTGTTTGGCCCTATGTATTTAGCTTTAAAACTACGCTATAAAATGTTTCAAATTGATAGAAATATTCAACAGAAAGGTTTATATGTGTATTACACGTATAATATGGTAGAAAAAAATATAGTCTTAAAGTTTTCTAATGTGATGTAGTAAATGAACATATTTTTTGCGCTTACATTGCAAACGCTAGTTGAATCTGATAACAAAGATCAAAATAATGTACTACAGTATTGGACTCCTTAGAAACGCTACGCTCTGTGATTATCAACGCGCTTGTCCAGCGCGGCAATTATGGGAAAAATCCCCTCTTTTTGGGGATATTGTCGATTATAAATCATAGGATAAATCGACCTTGTTGTTTTCTTACGACCTTTCTTAACGATCGCTCTGACATAATCGTGTTTTGAAACGCGTTCGAACAGTGTTTGACCTTAGATACGTGCAACCGCCAAACTCGCTCAGATCATTGGCAACGTAATGTTTAATACTGTATTTTTGTAACAATCGGGTCAGAATTATCATATCAATGTTTCCTCGGGTTGTGCGCCGGCTTCTCTGCCAAATTTCGCAACCCGTACAGCATTATTCGAAGCCATTTATCTTGCAAATTTACGTGCAGTGAGAGTAGCTAGCTGTCGGCGTTAGTATTGTGAAAAAAAACAAAGTACACCAAAAAAAAACGCAACATCTCGTATATTGCGCTGACTCTGAAATAAGTCGCTCAAAGCACTCGGACATCAGACAACTGAGGAATCACAAGTATAATACTTAAATACATATTTAACACGTACCGTGTTTGCCTTGAGGTACCGGCAGAGTTTCTACTCCTCGTACCAGGTATAAGAGGCAACTAAAGTACCAGAACCGACAAGTGGCGGTATATCCATCCGATACTTCACCTTATGCATGGGCATAGGGTGAAGATGGGCAGCAGCATCTTCATTGCCGACACGAACTTGCTAACACGCTTGCCCAGCGCGACAATTATGCGTAAAATTGCCTCTTTCTTAGGGAGGCCTGTGTCCAGCAATGGACTTCCAATAGCTGTTACGATGATATTCAACACCCAGGCACAGAACAGACACAAATATCATCTTACAAATATTTACTCTAGGTAAGGATTGAACCCAATTTGGATGCACAGGATGGATCACAATCGACTTGGCGACTGGGTCCGTCATATATGTTCATCCCTTGCTTTGTAAAATAAAGAAAAAGTCTACTACGGAATGTGTTAACTGTTTTTATTAAAAGAGGCAGCCAGTAAGCCTCAACCGCCATTGTTCTTCCCAAGAAAGGGGTAGTTTTATCTAAAGTCGCCGCATTGGATGGAGATCACAGAGCGTGGCTTTGGGAACGCTGACCATCCCCGCCCTGTTATATGTTTCAGTTAGATATACCGCCATCTGTCAGTTCCGATACCTCAGTCGCCTCTTACAACACTTGGCACAGAAGGATAGTACCTCTACTCTACCGGTCCTCCACGGCGAATGTGTAATAAAATGTGTTATCGAAAGGATATCACTAGCGCGTTGACGAATCTTGTTGACCAGTAATTTCGCTGCAACTCACTCTTCAAACCGGAACACAGTAAATGCAGACACTGTTTAGCAGTAGAAATAAGTATTGTCAGATATTAATGAAGACCTTTGTCTAGTCTGGTCTACTTCTAGTAAATACTAGTATGTAATTGTGTTCATCCATCATTCACTGAAGCCATCCATCACATAAGTTAATGATCGAGCAATATTTTGTCTTCCAGGCCATGAGGTTGTCGGTCGGCTGAAAATGAAGTTTATATATAGAAATGCCGCAGGAACTTGTAAGTTGGGCGTGTGTGGATGTTATTTCTTCCTCGTACTGTCTCTGTGTATAGCTTAGAAAGAGACTTATATTTAGACCTGTCTTTAACAAGTCGATTACGCATTTCCATTGCGTAGTAATCTTATTTTCGATACTAATCTTGTCTATCTGTATGTTGAGAAGTGCCCTTTGTAAATGTTCGTGTATCATTCAGGTCATTTGAAGATACCGGAGTCTAGTAGACTGATGGTTGTAGTAAGAGTTGTAAGATCTGTTCATCTCATATTAAACCCTATACGTCTTATTATAGACTAGCTGTACCCACCAACTTCACTGTTATAACATAATTTTCAGCCTATAACCTTCTCCAACAATTGTGCTGTCAAACGCAAAAAGAATCATTAAAATCGGATTGATAGTTTTTGAGTTAACCACGAATAAACATACTCTTCAGTGAGGAAGGTCAAGCAATTATCAAACACGTCAACTTGTTTAATGTCGTCTATAAAGACAAATGAAACTCGATCACGTCTTCAGCTGTTTCCTTTTCCCGCATGGTACAAAGGAGGCGAGGCAAAACAGGTCTCTCATTGTGTGCGATTACGAAATGGACCCGGCACACAATGAACTTGATGAGTGGACGACCACATAACAAAGGGTTCATCCACTTGACGTAACACTGCGGACTCTTTGTTCGCAGACGACGTGGACCGAGTCTAGTTTCCTACTGGTGCTGACGTCACACACGATCGCGCGTTAAGCATTTTTGGAGATGCAACTGTTTCCTTAACTGACACAGTGCGATATATGGAGTAAGAAGGCGGGGAGGGCGGGGGGGGGGGGGTGCTTGCGTTTCCTCTATAGGTTCCATCAGCCGGCCTTTGATATCCACAACGGTTAGAAAAGGAAACGCTGTCAATATTATTACTGCATTCAATTAACGCATTCAAACAAAATCATTCATATTAGCCATTGGAAGTCCACTGCTGGACAGGTCTCCGCAACAAAGGGGGAGTTTTGCTCATAATTTCCACGCTGGGCAAGCGTGTTGGCAATCGCAGAGCGTAACTTTGCGACGGGGATGCTGCCTATCCCGTCCCTTAATTAGAACTACGCTGTTTCGAAGGATATACCGCAATCTGTCGGTTCTGGTCACGTAGTCGCCTCTTACGACACCTGGTACTAAGTATGTGTATTGATATTTAGTGTCAGTAATCGAGCTCACGAGAGAACCGCGCAGCGACCTTCAAGGCGGTGCGGAGCTTCCTATCCCCGCTTGCGGCGCCGACGGCAGGCGATCGTAATCTTCACTCGAACTGAGGATATTGCCAACAAAGGATTCACTTCCGTGTACATATTTTTTTTGTAGTTGCATCCTTTTGTGCGAAGTCTTTGTGCTTATTTCTTTTGTGGATTTACAGCGAAAGATTCTGTGCTTGATGGTCGGTGGATTGGTCGTCTTTGATTTAAAAAAAACAAGTTTTATTGTTTTGTAGGCATGTCTTGTAAAGCGCAATAGTTAAGCGACAATGGAATAAATAGGATAATAATAATTTCCTATAGCATCTCATACATTTAGTTTAGTTTATAAGTGTGAGGTACATTAACTATCACATAGTATCAATCAAAGTCACTTCCCGGTGTGTGTCATTCCCTATGTCCGCTTAGAACTTTAAAACAACGCAATCGACCTGATTCCGTGATAAGTCGCTTAAAGCACTTGTGTTACGTGTTTTTTTCTACTATGTTATGCATGTATTATATACATGTAAACCTTCCTCTTGAATCATTTTATCTATTTAAGAAAACCGCAGGGGACAGACAGACACCGGGACGTGGCTTTGTTTTATACTATGTGGTAGTTTATCACACTTGTAAACTTTAAATACCAGCGCTGCAGCGGCGCGTGCCCATGCAGTAAGTGCAGTGGCCTTCATTCGCTTCAAAAGGTCACACAGTGGACCTTGATGATCCTTGCACAACCGTGCAAAGTTCTAAAACATGTTCTGGTGTATAAATATGTTCTTACAACTACCAACTGCACACACTGACGGGCCCATTGTGGGTTCGATAGCCCAGAACAAATATTTATATGATGATATATGTGTTTGTTCTGTGTCTGGGTGTTGAATGTATGTATTTATGTTTTGTATAGTGATTCTCCTGTTATCTGATGTCTGTAAACAATTATTTAAGTGACTTATTGTGATGTCAGGTCAATATATGAG
Source organism: Heortia vitessoides (assembly GCA_020976665.1). NCBI lineage: Eukaryota > Metazoa > Arthropoda > Insecta > Lepidoptera > Crambidae > Heortia > Heortia vitessoides. The sequence continues at coordinate 1,241,622 of JACJUM010002496.1, forward strand.
GTGCGTGAATGTTATTATTAATGAATTCATTCCTCTCATGATAACCTTTAAATGTTTCTTGTGATTTGTTTGCATTGATTGTTTATAGACGCCTTTTTATATGTTACTAGCTGTTTTGTTCGCGTGAAATTGTGGCTTTGGGTACCATATTTTCTTTCGAACTACAAACTTGTACGCGGCGCATTCAACGACGTAAAATTTTCGCCCTTTTTTTGCCACATTTTTGATTTATTCTCCGCTCCTTTCACTCTTAGTGTGATGAAACATAGCCTTAGTTAATTCTTATTACATAAGCTATCCGCCAGTTAAAGTCCCGTCCAAATCGGTCCAGCCGTTCCAGAGATTAGCCGGTACAAACAGTCATTATACAGATTAGTAAAAAAATATTTTGGTATCTGTATGTACATTCATATACGTGGAGAAGAAAGCGGTTATTTTAACATTACAAACAGACACTTCTTTATATGTATAAATATTTTGAACAGATGTTGGTTGTTCAAATAAATAAATAAATGCCATATTTTATATTGTGACTTTCAACCATGACATCACTAATTTGTGCAAATATATCTAATCCTGTTATATTTTCTACCAGAACCCTGATATTATTTTAAACTTATTCTGAGCGCATTGGACTCTATGTAAGCATTGAAGATGTGTGTTAAAATAAAAAAATATTTGCGTCATAAGTTAAGACACGGAACTTTGTTGGGTGGCTTTTAAGTAATGACTGCGCAAGAACGTAAGATCGAATAAATTGGTTGACTGCGTACATCTAATAAAAACTGAAGAGCACTTCTGTTCATAGAAATGACGTGTGTGTGTTTTTTTAATAATAAATTCACACAACATCTCATACCTGAACTTAATGACCTGACTTCAAAATAAGTCGCCTAAAGCACTCGTGTTACGGACATCAGACAACAGAGGAGTTGAAAATATTATCATCGTCATATCAGCCATTGAAAGTCCACTGCTAGACATAAGCCTCGCTAAAATATAGAAGATTTTTGCCCACAACCCCGCGTCGAGAATGCTTCTGCGCATCACCACCCTGTAGTATTTAAGTTGAGCTATTTCGCATAGATATACCTAGCTCTGTCGGTTTCGATACCTAAGTTACCCGTACCCTAGTTTTCTTTCACGATTATCGCAAATATAAATAAATACTTAAATATTGAACTCCCAGCCGCAGTACAACAAATATCATCATATAAATATTTGTCCTGGTTGGTGATCAAACCCATCTAAGGCGCACTAGGATCAGTACCAACTGCTAAAAATTAAACACCCAGCCGCATAACAAACGCAAATATATATATTTGTGTTTGTTATGCGGCTAAAAACCCACGTGTGGTCACCCACAAGATAGGATCTCTACCATCTGCGCCATCAGGCCCGTGAAAGTGTAGGCTCATGTAAAGTTGGTAGTTTGGGACGGAGCGAAACCCACGCATGCGTAATGAGCATTGTCCAGTCGGTCGGAACCGGTTGATCCGGTTCCACGTTCGTCAATCGCCAAATTTAAATGACATGCGAGTACAGCTAAATAATTGGCTTAACACCTAAGGCTCATGTGGTATTTCAATCGGCCCGAACTTTCGGATCGTTAATATATAAAGCCTACTAGTTTTACTATCGGCGTTATATGTACACAAAATATATAAATAACTATGTACATACAGATATATATAGATTATAGAACACATTGTAAGTAAATGATAATTGGCAGCATTTTTTCTAACTATAATATATATTTTACTGATACAAGGCTATTAATAATTATAGATATAGGGAGAATTTTGCCAATAAATGAAGTAAGAGACGATAGCATTAAAAATAAAAAGATTTTCTATTCAAAATTACACCTCCTATTCCACCCCATTCTTTAAATAGTTGGGAAATTTTAGTAATTTGGAAACCCTTCTATTCATAACACGTATTTAAGTATTATATTTGTGATTCCTCTGTTGTCTGATGTCCGTAACACAAGTGATTTAAGCGACTTACCACGGATTTAGGTCAATGATCTCATCAGTATGAGATGTGGGTATATTATTATTAAAAAACTATAGAAGTTTCATACAAAGTTTGCCATTCCTTTTTAGCCCCTTAGTACTGGAATTTTGCAAAATTCCGCCTTAGTGGGCTTCTAGGTTTTAAATACCCCTATGCAAAATTGAGCCTCCTAGCACTTGTAGTTCCTGAGATTTCGAGATAAGTCCAATTAGCTGCCTATTGCTTTTATATATGTAGATTAAATATATTTCTTATACTGATGATTTTGTGACATTAAATTTGTCTCTTCGTATACCATCTGCCAATACCAATCGGCCCTTTGCACTATCTCTATACATATTCACTACATTACTATTGCCGAGGGGTACCGGTAGAATAGAATAGTACCTCACCCTCTGTACCGGGTGTTGTAAGAGGCTACGTAAGGTACTAGAACATGCATTATGTATAATGTTTGTTACATTTAGTTTTTAGATATAGTGTTGTTAATTGTAATACTGCATTAATGTTATCAAACGGTATATGTTTTTCTCTTAGGTATAACCTACGATAACCATTTGATCCTCATTACATTTGTGCGAAGCCGGGGCGGGTCGCTAGTATATTTACACAATACACCGTTATTGTTTTTTTCTCGCGCTGCATAACACGTAAACACAAGTGCAATTACAATTGTTCAATGTCGAAGCGTCATTGAAAGATGTTCGGCAAAAACCGACTCAATAATTGGTATAAAAACAATGTATGCTGTTCGATTCGGAATGTATCTATCATTGTATTTATGAACATCGCTGATGAGACTTAGTGAAATTTGGCCCTATGGCGCATTCGGTGTGATGATGGTCATTTGTTTGTTCTGCGTCTGGGTGTTGATATATATTCGTGATTCCCCTGTTGTCTTATGTCCGTCACGCAAGTGCTTCATGCGACTTTTCTCGGAGTCGGACCAATGTATAAGATGTCTATTTTTTTTAGCTTTAATTGCCGTGCTCAAGGCTGAGTGCAGCTACCCATCTCCGCCTTGTACATTTGATCTACGCTTTTTAAGTGGATATACCACCATCGGTCTGTTTCTGTACCTCAGTCGCTTAGTACGGGGGGAGGTACTATTCTACTCCGACTTTACTCAAAACCAAAGACAAACTACAATCAATCTATCTTTTTATCTATAGAAGACACAGTGACTATCGCATCAAATTCAATGTTGTATAGAATAAATTACTAGATCTTAAAAAAATGCTAAAGCATCGTTGTAATCCAGTTGGAAGGGTGAGACAGGTAGTGTAATTACTGGGTAATGGGTAACCCAGTAATTTCTCTATCACCCTGACATATTCACACAAACATTACAAGGTTAATCGAGTTTGTGATATCCTTGTGATGACGAGCGGGTGTAGGTGACGTTTACTACCACGCGGGCCGTATGCTTGTTTGTCGACTGGGGTTAATCATGGTCGGCTTTTAACGGCTTTAAAACGTTGTTTATTTTACTTTGTACATATTTTGTCGTCGTTTTGGTTACCTGGAACCAACAGTTCTTCATATTGACAAAGGATTTTGTTTCAAGATTTGTAAGTTACAATTACTATTTTTTTTCCACGATGTAAGCGCTGACAGTATTTTGTTATCTGGCAGTGATGTAATCTTGTAAATGCGCAGGCCTTAGTTCTTGATCAAATCTATGCCTAGATCCCAGGCAAGTGGTATTTTATATATAAAAATATGCCGTGGGGTACCTAGGGGCCTAGTAGAATAGTACTACCCTCTGTACCAGCTATCTTAAGAGGCGACTAAGGTACTGAAACCGACAGATGGCGATATATCCATCTAAAACAGTGTAGATCATATGCACAGGACGGGGAAGGGCAGCAGCATCCCCGTTGTGAAAGTTCCGCTCTACGACACGCCAACACGCTTGCACAACACGGCAATTACCGGCAAAATACCAATAAAACATAATGAAAAATAAATCGTTTATTTGCACAACAATAGTTGTATTGACTTGTATGTTTTTAAATTATTTGTTTTTGTGAAACTTAGGGGATATCTACGACGAGCGAGAGCGGAACCGTGGGCAACAATTGGTCTAACATCAGAGCCGGTTGGCCTATGACCTCTATCATTAGACCGACCTCCGTTCGTATGTAGTCGAACGTTCTATTGTATCCTAATTAGATAACAACTCATGGTATACGGCAGTCTTGTTTCAAGGCCATAGAGTTCAAATTTGGAGAGCAAACCGTGTTGGATTGTTTTTATTGCGCGAGAAGCGATTCAAGGATGCAGTCGGGAGTTGTCGTGGTTTGTTTACATTCTTTTAATGGAGCTCATGGCGTTGGTGTTAAGCAACTTTTGAAATGGTTGCTGTTTGGATCGGTGACCCGACTTTTGTTATATCGTACTCCTTTGTTTGTAACGCACGCTCTATGCGTAATGACTCCTTCATGTTCTTGTGAACTGACATTTACGACTGCTGCTTTATTGAGAAATCTGTACTCATACCAGCTGACCCCGCAAACGATATTCTTCCATATAAATATTTATTTCTAGCGGTGCCCGCGACTTTGCCCGCGTGGAACAGTGACTTTGACAGTGACCGGGGGTAAAGTAGCCCTCCTCGATAAATGGACTATCCAAATCTGAATAAATTTTTCAAAACGGACCAGCGGTTCCTGATTTGCCTTGATCTCCATTTAACAAAACAAAACAAACTGCAGCTTTATAAGATTTTTAAATTACTAAGATAGCTATTAAAAAATGGCGGTCTTCGTGTGAAAATTGAGGGTATACCTTTTTTTAATGGGACATCATAAAAAATTTGAAATATAGCAAAGTTTTTGTTACCACCCTTATCACCCTTGATGGTATAAAAAATAGATCACAACCAATTCTCCAACCTACCGAGCATACATGTAAAGAAAACTTTGATTTACGATCATTTTTCTAAAGTTTGTCTTTGTCGTTTTATTGACAGGACCACTAGATGTCACGACTGAAGTTTGGAAAAATGTAATTGTGATATGTTCCGCATCAATAGGATTTATTTGGATTTAATTGTAAGACCTAAAGTCAAGGCTTTAAATGTTGTTTCTTTCACTATTACAGGTCAAGTAATATTTTATATAAGATCTTCATGTAATTTTTTAAATGTAAAGAAAATGCATTTTGTAATTAATTCTTTCATTATTATAGAGAAACTCAATTACTTAAATTAATTAAATTTATTAAATTATTTTAATTTATTTAATTTATCCCAATTATTGGAATAATATCATTATATACATATTAAATTTATTTTTATATTGGTTTTAATTAAAAGTGTTTGTGCAGGAGTATAAAAACTAACACTGTGAGGCAATAATTTTATATTTTAAATCATGAAGTGTTTCTTATCATATTTGATTGTATGATATGAAATATAAGTGCGGAGTTACAATACAAAGATTTGCAAAACGTGGATTTTTTTTTAAATAAATTTCGTATGTTGTGCTTTGTAAATGCTTGTTGTTAAAACAACCATGTGTGACAGAATTGGTCCTTTTTATAAGCTAACGAAGCTTGCGATGGCTACATCTATCGAATTACTACGTATAATACAAAGTCACTTTACGCTGTCTGTCTATCGCTATGTATTGTTAGGTCTTAACTACGCAGCGGAATTTAATCCGGCTTTTTAAATAGAAAGAGTGTTTCAAAAGGAAGGTTTGTATGTGTTAATACATGCATAATATAGTATGGTAACACTGATAATATTAGAAGTATCTAATGTGATGTCGTGTATAAACACATTATATGCGCTTACTTTGCAAACGCTGGCTGAACCCGACGAGATAGATCAAATTAATGTACTTCAGTAATATACATCTTAGAAATGTCTACAAAAAGGTCCACGATGGCATATGTTTATTTATTTCTTAAAGATAAGCTGCAATAGTCATGTTTTATCCTTATTGCTTATTTTATCCTTATTAAGAATGATAGAAGAAATACGTTAATTTTACCGTACCACGCGCCTGGATTCCAGATTGAAGGTACCAAAACGTGTTTGTAAATGTAGCGTTGCCAAACTGGTCCAGCGGCCTTTGACCACTAGCGGCGAAGGTCGGCCCTCTCTTGTTGCAAATCTACTTCTACTTTCACTGAAGTGCATCAAGTTATACGCAATACTGCGCGAACAATGCATCCCTGACCGTGGGAAGATTCCTATCTCCTAGCTATTACAAGGTAATCACTGAATGGACTGTTGCCGGGTGAAATTTTCATCACATTAGATTGTTACGAAGGAGAAGTGATGATGCTTGTATTGTCTTGTTCCCACGATCTTTATCGACGTGTGACATCGCAAATGAGATAATTGTCTTCATTACAATTTCGCACATTGTTATGAAGTGTGAAGGTGATTAAAAAAAACGAACTTTGACTAATACTAACTGACGACGCCCGGCAAACGATGTTCTTCCATATTCATATTTAAAACTAGCAGAGCCCGCGACTTTGTCCGCGTGGAATAGTGACTTTGGGGGGTATAGTAGCATTACTCGATAAATGGACTATCCAATACTGAAAGAATTTTTCAAATCGGACTAGCGGTTCCTGAGATGTACTAATCTCAATTTAACAAAACAAACTTTGAAGTGTGTACGCCGACGGCGACCACTCGAGGGTCTCTATTGGCTCGAGGGGGCGTTGTTGAAGTTGACATTTAAATTGTAAGGATTGGGTGAGACGGGCCAAGACTAAAGGGAGACATTTAAATTAGTGATGTGAGCAGGCAGGAGTTTCGGTGTTGATTCTTAATCTACTATGTGTTTTGTTTGTGGCATTTGCAGTTATGTGTATAGGAACCGCTCTTCCATGCAGTGCCTTTCGGGACCTCTCAGGACCTTTATCGGGATCAAAATTAGCCTAAGTTATCCCTAAGGTTTAAGCTATCATACCAAATTTCGTCAGAATCGGTTCACCAGCCATTAAAGCATTGCAAACAGACAGACTAACTTTCGCATTTGTAATATTTGAATCATCTAGACATAGACCTCCTCGAGAATTTGCTGCATTGGGCAGACGTAATGACGATCACAGAATGTACCTCCGCGGTGAGAATGCTGCTACTCATCCCGCTCCGTTACATTTGAGCAATGCCTAAGTCATCGGTTTCGATGATGCAGATGGCACTGATCCTGTTCTCTACCTGGGTGTTAAATATATGTATTTAAGTAGTATATTAGTGATTCCACTGTTGTCTGATGCCCGTAACACAAGTGCTTTGAGCGACATACCACGAAGTCAGCTCAATGAATGAGGTGTTGTGGGAATAATTGTGGTAATTGTAATCATACAAAAATAAATCTTGACTTGAAATAAAGCGAACAGTGTAGGCAATATGTTAAATATAAAACAAAACTTTATCTATTATGGAATACCAAGTTAAACATTCATAGACAAAGTACGCTCGAAGTATACGCTCACCTCTCGAGTCAAGGGCGCGCTCCGATCAGCCTGCTATCTGTGTTTCAACTCTGTGACGTGCCAATAGCTATTGTACCTCATTTGCATCTGTCAATTTCAAATGCAGATTGTTTATTTCGAACTAACCAGGACGCAGGTGGTAGTAATGTTATGCGCCAGGGTTTCCCCACCCGGGACAAATATTTGTTTGACAAATATTTTTAACACCTAGAGTTGTTAACAATATGTACTTAGGTATTACATTTATGATTCCTCTGTTGTTTGTTGTCCGTAACACAAGTGCTTTAAGTGTCTTAAAACCGAGTCAGGTAACTGAACTCCTAAACGGATGGACCGACTTAAATGATTCTTTAGTAAAACACATTGTAAAAAAAGTTTTAAAAAAATTTGATCAAAAAAAAATTTTGCATTGGATAACCCTTATCACTTCGAGGTATAAAAATAGATAGTAGCCGATTCTCAGACCTACAGAATATGTATATAAAATTTCGCTGGGAATCGCTCAAGCCGTTTCGGAGGAGTATGGTAACTTACATTGTGGTACGAGAATATTATATATTAGATAAATATACTTATATTTATTATATTATTTTATATATTAGATACATATACAAGCTGTACCTCGTGGTTTCACCCATGTTAAGTTATAGGATTTTCATACTAACATTGCACCCCCCTTTTACCCATTTAGAGGGTGAATTTTCAAAAATTTCTTAGTTATAAAAGAAACGCCTGTGCAAAATTTCACGTTTATACCTCTTATAGGTTAGGCTCTATCTAAATATATATATATAGATTTAATTAAACCACAAATGCCCTTTTTAATACAAAAAATTAAATATATATAGCTAGAGACATTAATTGAGACGAGCACAACACGTAATCTGTTGTCCCAATTCTCTATATGATGCTGATGTATCCCTCTCTCCGGGCAGCGGTGACAGAGAAGCCGGCGCCCGCGCCGCGCGACGGCCCTCACGGCGTGCAGGTCGTGAACACGGGCCCCGAGCACACGTTCCTGCTGGACGAGGACGCGCTCGCCGAACTGCTGCTCCAGGATGACGTCAAGGACCGCGCGGTGGTCGTTATATCGGTGGCGGGCGCGTTCCGCAAGGGGAAGTCGTTCCTGCTCGACTTCTTCCTTAGATACATGCATCATAAGGTGAGTCGACTGATGCTTCTCCTTCACTTCATCCTCTACTGTGACTCTTCAATTACAATAGTGATAGTGATATCACTATAGCATCTGTAAAACGTCCACTGCTGTACATAAGCCTCCCCAAGAAAGAGGGAATTTGCCCATCCCCTTAATCACCTCTTACGATATTTACTCCAGGGGATGGGGGGGGGGATACTATTCTACTCATCCGGTACCTTTCGGCAATTTTCAATCTATGAGAACATAAACCAAGATAAGTGTTGGACACACGAATTGTAGTATTTAATGTTATCAAATATCTCGCAACATGTTGATCTAGAAATTACAGATGTACAGGCCTTTATCATAATCTCGATGTTATATCAGCCTATCTTTGTGTGTTACCCAATACTCGAACGTATAACTTTCTTTGTCTGGATAATACGTATTTGTGAGGCAAGAACGCAAGATAAGTAGTGATGTCACTGTCGTAAGAGCGTATGTGGGCGGAAAGACCCCATGCCCACGGCCTCGTATATAAGGGGCCTCTCAAGAGACCTAGATGTGAACTACGCGTTCTCTAGAAAGTCAATAAAAAAGTAATTAGAAATACCAGATATAATACTCAAAAAATTTCGCTTAAAGCAATTTTGTTACGGACATCAGCTAACAAAAAAAGATCGTGAGGTACCGGCAAAGTAGAATAGTACCTACCCCTGTACCAGGTGTCGTAAAAGGCGACTGAGGTACCCGAACTAGCAGATGGCGACATATCCGTTCGAAGCGGCGTAGTTCAAATGCACAGGGACGGAGGTAGGCAGCAGCATCGTGAATACGCGGCAATTATGGGCAAATAATCTTGAGGAGGCCTATGTCCAGCAGTGGACTCTGGCTGATATGATGAAGATGATGGTGATAATTAAGCATTTTTCAATGCATAAAACCTTTTAAATAATTTGTCCTTCGATATTTTTGCAGTATGGCGCGGGAGGCGGCGGTGGCGACTGGCTGGGCGCCGAAGACGAGCCGCTGGCCGGCTTCAGCTGGCGCGGCGGCTCCGAGCGAGACACCACCGGCATCCTCATGTGGTCCGAGATATTCAAGGCCACGCTCGACACCGGCGAAAAGGTACCTAAGGTCTTTTTTATATGACTAAGCCGACAAACAAGCACGCTCGTGTCATCTCAAGGATATCACCAGCGCGTCATCAATCTTGTGACCTGCATGTATTATGTCGCATTACATAGTAAATTCGCTGACTCTTTCACCCCTCGAATCAGCAATGAGGTGGGAAGGTGAGAGTGAGGTACCAATTTAGAAATTTATATTAGGTCTACCTCTAGTAGAGCAGTTAAACACCTTGTCCTCTAAGCCTGAGGATGCATCACAGGGCGTTCAAAAAGTTTTCTACCTTCAGAGGCGGTAGAAAAAATATGTTAAAAAGTAATTTCAGATTTTGTATCTGTAAATATATATTTTGTTTGTAATCACTTAATCTTGACCTCCCGACGTCTAAAGTCATATACGTCGTCATTTAAACTAATTTTATATACAGAAAATATTTGATTGTTTGTTTGTCAAAGATTAATTTTAAAAATGCTAAACTGATATTGAAATTTCTTTATTCCACGAAAAACTACAGGGAGTTTAGGCTAAAGCCTGAACTCGCAGATAGCTATTGTAAACGTGACGGGGATGCTTCTGCCCATCCCCGCCCTGTACGTTTAAGCTGCAATGTTTCTGATGGATATACCGCCATCTGTCGGTTCTGTTATCTCAGTGGTAGGTACTATTCTTATCTACTGGTACCTCACGGCACATTTATATGTATAAATAGTATATTCTAGAAAAAATTCAACTTGTCTCTGGTGTTAAATGAGACTTGAACCTGCATATTTCCTATTCCGGAGGACTGCAAGCAGCACTATGTTTGCAGGTAGCGATCATCCTGTTGGACACGCAAGGTGCGTTTGACAGCGAGTCTACGGTGCGCGACTGCGCGACCGTCTTTGCCCTCTCCACCATGCTGTCTTCCGTTCAGATATACAACCTCTCGCAGAACATACAGGAGGATGACCTGCAGCATCTGCAGGTATGATGACCTTTATATATATACGAGCTGTGCCCGCGACTTCGTCCGCGTGAAATAGATTTTTGGGTGCCATACCTTTTTACCTCAATTTCAATCCGATCGGCTATGTGATATTGTTTTTGTGATGTATTTAACATATTACGATGTTTCGGGTACCTTTCGTGAATATTTCTCGAGAGAGTAATAAAAAACCGCGCCTGACGTTGTATTAAAATCTTGCGTTTGCTGACCTATGTTACGGCTGCCTATCGGCAACTGTTCTCAAGAGTAAG
>JACJUM010002496.1:1258565-1280996 GCA_020976665.1 Heortia vitessoides
TCGCGTGTTGCGAGTTTCTCTCCGGACGCGAGTGAGCCGCGCGCGCGCCTGCGAGTGTTTCGAGTTCTGACGACGATTTGTATGTATTTAGCGTAGAGTTTGACGGGAGCGGAACCGGAGGTGGCGGGTTTGGTCGTCTTGTACAGTACGTAGTGAAATTTTAACGTAGCGATAATGTAGGGGGGTTCGTCGCGGCGCCCGCCGCCGGCTCGGTGTTTGTCGTCGCGTGTCGCGTCGGACGTCGACCGTTGACTCGTTTGTGCTGTGCCGGATTCCAAATCACCGCGTGATGTTTCGACCGGAGTAGGCACAGTCGGGCACAAAAGATATTTTATTAGTCACGTTTGTGAATAGATTCGGGGCGGAGTCACTTTGTTGTCCTGCACCGGGGAGATGTACTTAACTGGGTGGCCAAGGAAAATGTGTTTTGTTGCTGTAATTATAGAGACCTTGTTTGTGCGTCGCGTCCGTGCCGACGGACGGTAGTTTTTTGCTCAGTAGATTCACTTAGACAATAAAAGGTGATTTGTAAATTATGTTATGATTGGTGATGCGGCCGATCGTGATCTCAGGAGCGGGAAACGAGATGATATGACATATAGTACAAATAGCGACTGATAGGGAGTTTTATAGGCTGCGTTCATATTGTCATTTTGATATATCTACAAATTAATATCGAAGCACACGAGTCGTCCGACTGCTCGCGCCGGGAGCACGTGTCATATCATCCCTCCTGTCCTGTCACAACATAGCGTGTAAATATTTTTTTTATAGAATCGACAACATATCTTTAGGATCCCTCACACATGTAATGTGCCAATTCATTTAATGAAATTTTTCCAATCAGGTTATCGTTGATGTTATTTACAGAGTTTATTTTGTTATTTACTAGAATAAAAAAATATTACGCTCGACACGTTTTGTGTCGTCTCGAATATTTTTCGGAGTTCACGGGCACTGCCCTTCTTGCCGGAGGCTGATTTTCTACCAACTTGTTCACAAAATGTATGTGGTTGTGATGTAAACACTGACTCGAGATAAGTTTCCTATGTAGTGACAACTCGCATCAAAGCAGTTACGAGTTCGTATCGCGCACCAGTGATCGTGGATCGAGGTATCCCATTGCTTCACGTGGACTATGTACAGTTCACGCCGACTGTTCTGCTTTGACAAGAGAATGAATATTTTAATTTTATTACTTTAAAATATAAATTCAATCATAATCATAAACAAACAAACTTCAAGGTGTAAATATAAAATTTATGTAAGTAAAAGCCAAAAGTGCCTATCTTCCATTTTAACAATAAATGTTTTAAATTATAGACAATATATATATGTATGAATGTTAGTATATGTTTCTGTCTGTAGCTCCATAGTGCCAAACTTTGCGATCGAGATACTTCTGTTCTTATTAAACCTTTGGCTTTTTAATCTGTAGTTTTAATGAAAGAATCAAACTAGTCAACTGTATTTGGCTGGTTCATGACAGAATGTGTTTGTCACGCTTTCTTATGAGGATATAGTTTATGTCCATTTATGTTTGTTAGGGTAAATGTTACAGAGTTGTTGTGGGGTATCAAATTTTGTTAGTAAAACAATGTCGCTGGAGTGTATAGTATAAAATTATGTTAATTTTAATAGGTTGTTTTAACACCCTTTTATCTGTAAACTCTGCTTAGAATAAGTAATGACGGTTGAATGCGTCCACACTTGTCCAGCATACAGTTGGATTGATACTGAAAGTGGATCTTGTAAAGTCAGATTTTAATAAACTGGAAAAAATGTGTCGAGTTTTTTTGTAATCTCCATGTAGGTTAGTTAAGACTAGATTTATATCATGGCAATAAAATTGAACGAACGCCAAATTTACACATGGCAACACTTAAGATGTGAATGCCTCACCTTTCTTGTTTGTTTGCACATCTCTCCGTACATTTTCTGTAATAAACGACTGATCGAGCTTTTTTCGATATAGTCATTTATTGACTATAATCACGCTGTTTTCGTTTTCTTATGTTTTATGACGTTCTATATCTTTAGATTGCTTTCAACTAAAATGTAGGAGCAAAACAAAACAGTATTGAATGGCGACATAAGATAATTTTCATTTTTATGCAAGTTATATATTAACAGAATTATATACATTTAAATTCATCATGTCTTTAAAAACTTTGAAATAAATGGTATTTGTTCGTAAGTTAGTTGTTTTGCTCAATTTTCACACACACATATCATCATCATGACAGCCATTCTCTCCTGGGACATAGGTCTCCCCAAGAAAGGAGGAATTTTGCCCATAATTGCCGCGCTGGGCAAGCGTGTTGTCAATCGCAGAGCGCAACTTTCGCGACGAGAATATCACTCTCACTTCTGCCTTAATAAGTGGTAATCCTAATTTTTCTTTGTATTATACCTGGTCGACAAACAAGCATACAGTCCGTGTGATTGTAAACTTCACCGCAACCTATACACGCTCGTAATATTATATGGATATTACTAGCGTGTTGACACCTTATGACTTAGATATTATGTCACAATATTAATTTCAGTCTCTCTCACCCTTCAAACCGAAACATAACAAAACGAACACTGCTCTTTACCGAGAAATAACTTAACTACAACCAATTAATAGATAATTAATTAGGTTTGAAAGTAATTTACTAAGAATAATTATAATGGATTCACAAGTAAAAGGATTCACGCGCCAAAATTACAAAAGAAGTGACGTGACAGTTCATAGCGGGAAATCTAGGGATGTGTATACGATCAATTGAAAGTAAGGTTGGCTGTTTTAGTTGGGTTGATTGATTTGAAAGAAGGAATGGTTGGTTGATTTTCTCCTGGCTAACAGTATTAAGCAATATTATCCTAACAAGCATCGCCCTGCGATTTTCACCGCGTAGTTTCCTTTTCCGTGTGAATAATTAATAATAAAAGTGGCTTAAGCCGTATAATAAGGGTTTAAGCTACTTTTATGATTTATGAGAATCCAAACTGATCATCTATTTGTGGCCATGACTGACCAGTTTCAAGTTGGTCGGTTCCATCCGATGGCATCATCACACCATCTGCAAAACGTCCACTGCTAGGCATAGGCTTCGCCAAGACTGGAGGAATTCGCCTACCTGGGCAATCATGGTGGTGTTCGCATAGCGTAACTTCGCTCGGGATTACTGCCCATGCCCTTCCTGTTGAATTTGCTATACTACTTCGAGTATACCGCCATCTGTCGGTTCCGGTACCTTAATCGACTCTTACGACACCTGGTCCAGGGGGTGCAACTATTCTACTCTGCCGGTACCATGCGGCCAGTATAACTTCATTTAAAATCCAATAGCATACATTCAATAAATGCTTATTCAATCGCCCTCTCACTGGCACTACACAATCATAAACACTTCACATACATTCTTTTTCTTAGAGCAGTGTTCCGCGTTTCCGAACGCAGGCAGTCGCTACCTCTCGAGTGATAACCAACCTCACCAGTGCAACTAACTGCATTTTTTGCTTTGTGCCCAAGAGCCTGTGGCGTCTGAGTAGTCCAGCAGTAAGGTACTTAATAATACCTGTTGGTTAATTCAAAAGTTTTAATTTTAAGACCCGTCTGATGCCGGTAGACTAGTATAAGGTTTGATCCGTCGTGTCATCAAGGTCATCAGCATCATGAATATAAGTAATACAATATTAACTTTACATTTCTGAATTAAAATTGTTTGACCATTCGAAAGTGCTTCTTATGGGCCTACTTTAATCTCTACTAATATTATAAATGCGAAAGTAAATCTGTCTGTGTCTGTTACGCTTTCCCGCTTATACCTCTCAACCGATTTTAATGAAATTTGGCACAGATAATCTTTAGACACTGAGTAAGAACATAGGCTATTTTTTAATTCGAAATTAGAGTTGGAAAGGGGGATGAAAAGTTGTATGGAAGTATCGCCATTTTTAGAGCTAGAAACTTGAAACTTATTTTTCAGGCTATTAGTTCGATATAAATAAACATGACATTCAAAGTTTTTAAAAGTTACGGTAAAGAGGTATGGTACTCAAAAATACTATTCCACGTCCAAGTCCAAGTCGTGGGCACAGCTAGTAAAGAATATTTTGATTTTGAAATACTCCATAATAAATAGATTTTTCAGAAGTGATCCAAAATGTTTATGTGATTCTTAAAGTTAATATTTAAAAAAATAGTGCAAGTTGAACCAACTTTAAGAACTATACAACGAAATCATTGAGGTCCGCTTTTTATCCCAATTGGTTAGACACAAATTAGTATAAACAATTATGAACTCAATAAAGTGCCCTGAGATTTTTAATATATATTAACAGATTTGTCTAGTTTTTTTTTTTTATTAAACCAGGTCGACAAACTGACAGTCCGCGTGATAGAGTGCGTCCTAACAGCCTACATACGCACATAATATCACAAAGATGTCACTAGGAGTCGCTAACCTTGTGTCACATCACTTAGTAGTTTCACTTCGCCTCTCACTCTACAAACCGGAACACAGCAATGCTGTTTAGCAGTAGACATAAGATGAGAGTGAGGTCCCAGTGCAGCAAACCTTTGTTGAGGTCTACCTTTGAAGGATATTATGTATACGCAATTAAATTGGCGACGGTATATGTAATAAAAAATTGATACCATAAAAATATATTATTTGACTTAGAAAATTAACACAGATTAGTGATTATAATAATAATAACAATTTAATATATATTATTGTAAATTGTATTTTATTTTTACATTGTTAATAAAATTGTGGCCTCTGTACTATACATACAGGAAGACCATAGACAATTGATTAATCATAAAATTCGTTATTTAAAAACATGTATACAAAAATAATGCGTATTTTTTTACACAGAATAAATATATGTTGACAAATGCGTGATCAGAATGTAATTGTCGTTTCGGAAAGTGTTGTCTACAAGTTACGGAAGATCCAAATATAAACGATAGATTTACACAATTAATTAAATTTGACATACTATAATTTGCTGTTGTTGGTTTTAAATTAATTGCGATAAATCTAATTTCCTGGATTGTCTTAGCTTAAAATATATTTGTGTATGATCGGTGGCTTATTACGGGGCCGCAGCATGGATCAGTGAGAGACATAAAATAATTTAGCAGCGAGGTACCCGCAGAATAGTACTTCCCTCTGTACAGGTGCAAGGGAGGAGTTTTTTTATGCAAACAAGCATACGGCCTGCGATTGATAAACTTGACCGCAGCCTATAGACACTCGTGTCATCACAAGGATATCACTAGCGTGTCGCCAGCCTTGTGAACTGAATAACAATGTCACATTTACCAAGTAATTTCACTGCCTCTCAACCTTTAGACCGGAGCACAGCGATGCGAACACTGCTATTTGGCGGTGGAAATAGGTGAGAGTGAAGTATTGTACTTCACTCTCACCTATTTCCACAAACGACCTTTGTAATACGTCTACCTCTAGAAAATTGGAGCGTATCCACCGTTGTGGGCACTTTAGTCACAACCCTAACAGACTTCTGACATTTTATTTAGCAAGTAAGTAGGTATGGACTCCGAATGAATCCGACAGCAGTCTGAATTGCCGACTGAGTAATCCAGCATTAGGTTGATCTGTAAAAGACCGACGCTTGGATTATTGGATATCATATCTAGGTGGCCGTGACCACAATCTTTTGAAAGCTGGTTCTGCGCTAGAAGGCAGCTCAAATGCACAGGTCGGAGATGGGCAGCATTCCCGCAAATAATCTGTGCTCCGCTATTGCTACCACGCGCGGAAATTACGGGCGATATTCCTTTATATTGATATGATAATAAAACAATTTCTAATTGTGTCAATGATCAGAATGAATGCACAGGACATGAAACTCATAAATCTTAATGCCACGGCCCGTGTTAGTTATGATGAACTTTAATTGTGTAACATTTATGTACACAAACACTTGGCAACAGAGGGGAGGTTAGGAAGTTTTCTTGTCGTCGCCGCTGTACCCGACCGCGGCGGCGGCGGCGCGCTCGCTCACCGACTCCCAGGTGCGTTGCATTATCTGAAAAAAAAATTATAGAAGAATTCATTGTAGACACAATATTATCTAGGATGGAACATGAACCGGTGATTGAAACAGTGGTCTTCCAATTAAACTTGCTGTAAATTATGGGATGAAATTAAAGTGAAGTTTGGATTTATTTATCTATTTATAAAGATTACCAACGATTTTAACATTACAATTTCAACATAGTTACAGCCAGCCAGAGAAAGAAACTGAAAGAATTTCTAAATAATTTTGAGAGATTTTATGCAAAGAACATGCTGAATTATATTTAAGATGATATTTACTAGAAATAGCCGTGTGGTACCGACAGAGTAGAATAGAACCTCTCACTGCATGAGGCGTAAGAGGCGATTAAGGTGCCGGAACCGATAGATGGCGGTATATCCATCCGTAACAGCGCAGCTCAAATGCACAGGGCAGGGATAGGCAGCAGCATCACCCTCGCGAATGCTGGGACACTAACACGCTTGCCCAGCGCAGCTATTATGGGCTAAAAACCACCTCCCTTGGAGGGGCCTATATCCACCATAAAAATTGCAATGGCTGGAATGACGATGATGATGTCATCGTCATTGTAATCATTTACTAGAAAAAAATCTACTTGTTTCAGGTGGGACTCGTACCTGCATATTTCCTATACCGGGGGACTGCACTACTGTTGTGCCACCGAGACCTTCGCGGACATTCGATTTTTCCTAGTATAGTTCTTAACCTGACTCTGATAAGTAGCTTAAAGCACTTGTGTTACGGATATCAAGACAACTAAGGAATCACAAATATAATACTTAGAAGCATATAAATAATACCCAGATACATAACAAATACTCCTTATATAAATATTTGTTTTGGGTGGGGATCGAACCTACAACCTTTGGCGCATAAGATAAGATAACTAGCATCTAGGCCGTCTTGTCTACAGTGCTCGCTAGTTAACCTTGCTTTACAATGTTAATCTTATCATGCTGTATCAATATCAATCTCAATCAATACATCCTTAAGGAGTGACAGCTTGCCAAGATCCCATAGATTTTATGAGTAAGTCTTGTTCTGCAAAAAAGTTATGTCTATCCACGGTCAGAAATCAATTGGCGTAAAGGACATATGGGCAAAAAAATATGTATATATTTATTTCTGACTTTAGTTAATAGTTTCAAGTAATCATCATCAACATATCAGCCATAGAAAGTCCACTGTTGGACATAGGCCTCCCCAAGGCATGAATTTATTTCCTTTTTTTTTCTTTCTGTAAACCTGTTGCCTTACGATAGTTGAATTATTGACAGTCGATATTTTCTGTATACTTACATAACCTCGAGCCATGTCGGCGGTTTCATCAATTTTCACGGCGATGTCCCGGAAATTGCCGCTTATCCTTAAAATTAAATAAAAAATATTTTATTACCACAACCACATGTTATTTATTAAGTTTGTACGGTTGATTCTCCAGGATCGAAGGCAATGTCTCGAGTCTCCATATCTATATGAGGTAGACCTGATACAAAGGTCGTTTGCATTGGAACCTCAGTCTCACCTTTTTCTACCTCCGAATAACACTGTTCGCATTGCTGTATACTGGTTTAAAGGGCGAGCGAGGCAGTGAAATTAATGCGTGACGTAATATCTTTAATTTACAAGGTTAGCGATACGCTAGTGTTACCTTTGTGATATCATCAAGCGGACCGTATGCTTATTTGCTGACATTATAACATAAAAAAAACATTCAATGTAAGTTGGTATAAAGACTTGAGTAGTTTGTACCTGCTGTACACCCACACGGTCAGCATAGCCGCTGACGTGATAGTGAGGATCTGGCCGAGTGCGACCATGGTCTGCATGCCCAGGGTGCCGCCCGCCGCACCCAGCAGGTAGCCTAGCAGCGCCAGTGCAGCCAGCACCATCGGCGTGCCCGCCATCTTGAAGATGTTCTTGCTTTCGTTGTGGTCCTTGAGCTGTTCGTATCGCTCCTCCAACTCCTGTAATTGGTATTAAAATAATTATTATCCGATATCCGTGTGTGGTATCTTGTTGTACCCAGAGCTGGATTAAACGTTGGGAACGGCGGCAGAAATAATTCTATCGGCGCCCCGATATTTACGCCTGGTTTTTTATACCGCCGAGTAGCAGTGCTCGCCTTCCTGTGATTTGAAGGGTGTGGGAGGTAGTGAAATTACTGGGTAACTGCATACAGTTACCCAGTAATTTCACTACCTTACTTTCACTGTTCAAGTTAACATTTTTGTTGTTAGTTTGCCTTATGCATAATCCGCCTCCATTGAAACCAATTCTTTGATATTGGTGTTGGCGCCCAACGTGGTGTTACTATGCCACGGTAGCGACATACGTTTGTATTAGTAACAGTACGTTATCAAAATCACGTTTACACACTATATTCTTAGTTAATTTTTTATACACTGTGGCAAGGTATGTGTGGATGTAGTTAAGAGTTCGTCCGTACGTACTTAAAACGACATATCGGCCTGTACAAATCTGTCATTATTCCACAATCTATTTTGTATTCAATACCTCGGTGATAAAACTCAATTGCTTTCTTTTTATGCTATCAGACCAGGTCGACAAACAAGCCTTGAAACGGCCGTAATATTACAAGGCTATCTCTAGCACGTTGCAGGCCTTGTGACTTAAAGATATTATAACACATTATCAAGTAAGCTGTTTGGCGGTAGAAGTAGGCCACAGTACCAATCTAGGCGACATTGGCATGAGGTCTACCTCGTGTAACTTCTCAACGAAACAGCATAGATTTATGTCGCTAAAGTACAGCTTACCATGGCCTCGGGGATGGGGGTATGCGGAAGTCTATGTATATTTAGAGGCAACTGAGGTACAGGCAACGACAGATGGCAGTGTATCCACCAGAAACACTTTAGCTGAAATGCAACAGAACGGGGATGGGCAGCACCATTCCCGTAGCGAAGCTTCGCTCTGCGATTGTCACTATACTAGCCCAGCGTGGCAATTATAGGCTAATTCCCCCTTTTTTGGAAGGGTCTGTGTCCAGCAGTGGACATTTACGGCTGCTAAAATTAAGTTACTAGTTCTTTCCTTTATCTACCTCACCTTGATCAACTGCGCACTGTAAGTGTTGGCCAACTCCTCGCCTCCCATCTTGCGTTTGCTGTGGAAAGCGTGGAGAGCCTTGTCCCGCGCGCGTTTATGCTCCTCATCAAGCAGGCGCGGCTGGAGGTAGGGTTTGGTGCCCCCGGACACTTCCTCCATGAGCGTGTCGTACACCTCGCGGGCGTCAGCTACTGCTGACAGGTTGTTCGCTTCGGCTGTTGCCTGTGAAAGAAAAAAATGTTGAACTTCAACGAGCAATTGACAGGGCACGGAAACCAATCGCCAATCGGCCATTGGAGCGGGAAGGTTCTGAAATCGTGACTATGCACGCTGGACAGACAATCTTCCTAAGATCGCACTCTCACCCCACGAAGACCTCTTACAAAGGTCTGCGTGGGGTGAGAGTGAGGTACTCTCACCTATTTGTACCGCCAAATAGAAGTGTCTGCATTGCTGTGTCCCGATTTGAAAGGTGAGAGAGGCAGTGAAATTACTATGTAAATGTGACAGTATCTTTAGTTCACAGGTTTGGCGACACGCTAGTGATATCCTTGTGATGACACGAGCGTGTAGAGACTACGTTCTATCTTATTCACCCATTAATCTTTCTTTGTATCACTTACCGTTCAAACCAAAACAGAGCAAACACTGCTATTTAGCGGTATAATTAGGTGAGAGTAAGGTACTAAAGCAGGTGACCTTTTTTAAGAGTTTTTACTTCCTGCCAAAATTAACTGATCTCGTGTACTTGTAATTTTTGTCCCACTTTACCTCTTCTCGGAAGATGCTGCCAGTAACCATGATCAGCTCGTGAAAATACATCTATAACTTTTATCCTCACCTCCAGAATGGTCTTAGGCTCTGGCAGCTCGCTGCCGTTGAAGATGTTCATATACGCCTTGAAGTAGATGAGCAGGTCCTTGGCCTTCACCTTCTGCCCCTCAATAAGCTTGGGCACCAGGTGCTCCGGCGTTAGTAACATCGTCACCAACTGCTTTAACGAGTTCTTGAATTCTGGGCTAATATCTGGAATTATAAAATATATGCGTTTAATAAATATAAGATTTGTCTTGTCTAAATATAGTTTGATTCATATTGATTGTTTGCTATTGGGGTAAATCCCCATTTTGTCATATACTAGCAGTGCCCGCGACTTCATCTGCGTGGAATAGTAGCTTTGGGTAGTGTAGTAGCCTTCCTTGATAAATGCATCCTACACTGGAAGATTTTTATTTAGAAGAGATCAGCGCTTCCTGAGTTATACGCGTTCAAACAAACAAACAAACTGTTCAGCTTTATAATATAAGTGTAGATGTGATCGATAGGCAGCGATGTGGTTGGATAAAGAAACAAGATATACTCATGATGCGTTTATGACATGCTGGAACATTTACCGGCGAGTTTCCCGTCGAAATGCGGATTGGTAGCGACGCTGAGGCCAGGGTGCGGCATCAGGAAGCACGCGAGCTGATCGAAGCACGCAGCCACATGACGCCGCAATGCCTGAAGCTCTTCGTGCTGGCCTTCGTGCACCTGGATACGACTAGAATAGCTATCCAAACTAATATTATGAATGATATCAATGGTGGCCCTATGGTACCGACAGAGAAAAGTACCTCCCTCTGTAACAGATGTCGTAACAGGTGAATGAGGTACCGGAAGCGACAGATGGCGGTATATCCATCCGAAGCAGTGTAGCTCAAGTTCATCAGGGCAGGAATGGGCAGCAGCATTCCCGTCTCGAGGCTACGCATTACGATTACCACCACGCCTGCCAAACGTGGCAATAATAGGCAAAAGTCCCCTATCTTTGGAAGGCATATGTCCAGCAGTGACTTTCGGCCTTTAAGTCACAAGGTTGGCAATGCGCTAAAGACATCCTTGTGGTAAAGCAAGCGTGTTTTGGCTGCGGTGACGCTTACTATCACGCGGACTGTATGCTTGTTTGTCGACCTAGTGCAATAAAATATTAAAAACCTCTAGTCGTTTGTCCAAGAGTTGCTTGCCACCCTCCGCACCGAAGGGGTGCTCGTAGGGAAAGCTCCAGTCGCGCACCAGGAACTGCAACCGCTGGAATGGCGTGCCGCCGTTGCTCTGCTGTGCCAGACGCCCGTACTCCGTGAACAGCTGCAACAAATTTGCGCATTATAATAGTCACGGGTGCAATGAAGATCATCATCATACCATGAGGATAAAAAATTGTTATTGTGGTTAACCCCTCGAGATGGACATGACATGCCATCGTGAACTTTTTGTAAACCCTATTAAAGTGTACAAAACGGTAGTACATTATTCTAATCTATAAGCAATAAATGTCTTTATTTACCTCATCACATTAAAATCTATCAGTTTCTCTACTCTATTTTGCTAGTATTATACACTAGCTGTGCCCGCGACTTCGTCCACGTGCTATAGTTTCTTTGAGCGCCATACCTTTTTAATTTAACATACATAAACTTTCAATGTTATATTTATTTATATATACAAATCTATAGCCTAAATAATTCGTTTCAAGCTTCTGGCTCTAACAAGAGCAATACTTCCATACGACTTTTCATCCCCTCTTTCGACCACTTACAACTCTTGTCGAATGAAAAAGTAGCCTATATTCTTTCTAAAGCTTTAGCCTATCTGGGTATTAAATTTCATTTAAATCAGTTTTAGGCGTGATTGCGTAACAAACAGACCGAGTTACTTTTCAGATTTATTATATTAGTAATGATATAAAAATTAAAGGTATTTCATATAAACAATCTTCTTTTCTAAATAAAAATACTACCGGCTCGGCCCGGCTTTGCCTGTGTGCAATGAAGATAAAAATATATAAGTTCAGTCATCAAAATAATTTTGAAAACGTTATATAGAGTACAATGTATGTAACAAAAATCAACAATGTTGTTATACGGGCCGGATGGCGCAGATGGTTGTAATCTTAGCGCCAAAGGACGTGGGTTCGATCCCCACCTAAAGCAAATATCTATATGATGACATTTTATTTATATAATGATATTTGTATTTCTTCCGTGTCTGGATGTTAAATATATGTATTTAAGTATTATTCCTGATTTGATATTGCTGTCTGATGTTCATAACACAAGTCCTTAAAGCGACATATCACAGAGTCAGGTCAATCAGGTCAATGTATGAGATGTTTTGAAAATAATATAAAAAAGAGAACAGTTGTCAGGGCCTCTTTCATCGTTTAACACGTACTTGCAGGTGCTGCAGGTCATCCTCCTCAATGTTTTGAGAAAGATTGTAGATCTGCACGGAGGAGATCATAGTGGAGAGGGCGAACACGGTCGCGTTGTCGCGCACCGTCGACTCGCTATCGAATGTGCCTTGTGTGTCCATAAGCAAGATCACCACCTGCAGAAATATAACAACACATCAGCTACCGGTACCGTGGAATAGTACCTCCTACTGAACCAGGTGTAAGAGGCGACTGGGGACAGATGGCGGTATATCCTCCGGAATAGCGTAGCAACGCATACCCGTCGCGAAGCTACGCTCTGCGATTGTCACAGCACAACAATGATGGGCAAAATTCCCTCTCTCCCTCTAGATGTTAACTACAATATATTTTTTGCTACGGTTGTGGAATAGTTTCCCCAAAAGACTACAGTATGAGGTTATCATCATCACAGCCATTGGAAGTCCACTGCTGGACATAGGCGTCCTCAAGAAAGGAAGAATTTTGCTCATAACTGCGGCGCTGGGTAAGCGTGTTGGCAATAACAGTGCGCAGCTTTTGTGATGAGGATGCTGCTGCCCATCCCCACCCTGCATTTGAGTGTAGCTCTGTTTCGGATGGACATACCGGCGTTTGCCGGTTCTGGTTCCTTTTCCATACAATTAATGTCCAATTATAGTTAATACGGGCCCAATGGCGCAGATGAGATTGACCATATCTTGTGCGCTAAAGGTCAAGGGATCGAACCCCACCCAGGACAAGTATTTATAATGATATTTGTGTTTTTGTTCTGTGTTTGGGTGTTGAATATATGTATTTAAGTATAATATAGGCTGCGGTCACCACCTACTTACTATCAAGCGGGCCGCATGCGTGTTTGCCAGTTAGTGGCATAAAAAAATGTAACACGAACAATGACGGAATCGGAGATATTTAAAATTGCCTTGAGGTTTCTTTAATAGGCTTGAATGCATTTCTTGTGCATGCATCGGAATTGCAAACACACGTAATTAATCCGTTTTGTAAGGCATATTTTTTGTTGTAATTGTGTTAGAGATACGACAACCAAAACTATGTTAAAGACATAATACGTCGAGCAGTAATGAATCGGGTAACGAAGTTTAGCAATCGTAACATATTTTTTTATTTATCAAGACATTGCCGGTGACCTAGCGGGGTCACCCGCGTTTCCGTAAGAATATGGAATTAGAATACAGACCTTTATAAATTTAATGACAACGTAACGTTTAATAGTAAAAAATAAGTCATTTAGAAGTTATCGAGTTAATTCGTTACAAACTCACAAAAACATCTTACTCCACTTCTAGGAGGGTTCTACAACATTTTTTGAATATTTATATGTATGAATATATATCGGAAGACGCGAGATACCGGCAGAGTAGAATAGTTCTTCCCTTTGTACCAGATGTCGTAAGAGGCGACTTATGCGAGATGGCGGTATGTCTATCCGAGACAGCGTAGTTGAAATGCATAGGGTGGGGATTGGCAGCAGCATACTCCTCGTGAAAGCTGCGCTCTGCGATTGCCAACATTTTAGTCTTATGCTAATTATATTGTCATACGAGCTTGTGTGAACATGTTACCTTCTCTCCATTAGGTAGCGTAGCCTTGAACGGCTGAGACCAGAGCAGCAGTCCCGTTGTGTTTCTCTCGGAGCCGCCGCGCCAGCTGAACCCTTCCAAGGGCTCCGTCTCCGAGCCCAGCCATTCTGAGCCTGTGTCTCCCAGATTATACTGTGAAATTTTATAATTTGTCGACATTGAAGTGGTTATAAACTTAATTGCTGAAGACATGCCGTATATGACTTAAAGTTAGTATGTAGCAAAAAAATTACCCACTTGATGGTCCAAATATCTCAGGAAGAAGTCGAGTAGGAAGGATTTGCCCTTGCGGAACGCGCCGGCCACCGAGATGACGACGACGGCTCGGTCCCTGATGTCATCGCGGAGGAGCAGCTCGCTGAGCGCCGGCTCATCTAGCACGAACCGGTGCTCTTCGGGGACCACGACTTGGATCCCGTGCCCTGACTTCAGCCCGCTTTTACCTGGGTATAGGTGTGATGAGGGTATTATTTGATAGATTCCGTTTGTAGATACGTGATTTTGTTGGAACATGATTAATTTAACTTTGGTGTATGCACCAAAAGCCGTCGTGGTAGTGCATTTGTGTCTAGTTGTTTGATTTGTTGCTGAGAATGAAACAGGGAAAACGGTACTGTAAATCAACTAGGCACTACCAGCAGAGTAGAATAATACCTCCCCTTGAACCAGGTGTCGAAAGAGGCGACTAAGGTGTCAGAACCGATAGATGGCGGTATATCCATCTGTAACAATGTAGCTCAAATGCATAGGACGGGGAATGGGCAGCAGCATTCCCGTCGCTAATACTGCGCTCTGCGCTTGCTAAGATGCTTGCCCAGCGCGGCAATTATGGGCGAAATTCTCCCTTTCTTGGGCAGGCGTATAGCCAGTGGATACCTAATAGCCGATATGATGAAACCAACTTGCTTTATGAGTGCGAATTTTTCATGGAAATTAAGAAAATAAAATGTTTGCAGGGATTCGCAGCCACAGCCTCTGGTTGAACCTATTCTTTGACTGTTTTTGACGCCCAACGTGGTGTCACTATGTCACGCCAGCGACTCATGTTTATATCAGTAACACACTGGTGGACGTAAGTCTCCAAGAGAAAGGGGATATTTTCTCATAATTACCGCACTGGGAAAGCGTGTTGGCAATCGCAAAGTGCAGCTTTCGCGATGGGGAAGCTGCTGCCCATCCTTGCCTTGTGCATTTGAGCTACTCTGTTTCTAAAGGATATACCTACCGGCATCTGTCGGTTCTGGTACCTTATTCGCCTTTTACCACATCTAGTACAGGGGAGGTACCATTCTACTCAGCCGACACTCCACGTTATCTTCTCCATAATCTGTTCATAATCCACGATAACCATTTTTATCCTCATTGCACCCATGCGAAATCGGGGCAGGTCACTTGCCCTATATAAAACTGGCAGTGCCCGCGATTTTGACTAGGTGTATAGTAGGCCTTTAACGTAGGTCGACAAATGGACTATCCAACACTGAACGAATTTATCAAATCGGACCGGCTGTTCCTGAGATTAGCGCGTTCAAACAAACAAACTCTTCTGTTTTATAATATCAGTATAGATTATATATAATATTGCTATATTTCGTCGGCTCTGCCTACTAAGGAACCTGCCCAATAAGGCCCTGCCCACTGCCAATTTAACTTGCCGATGCCGTGTAAATAGGGAAAATTATTTTGTTATTTTACCTGTATTTGACATTTTAATTTTGTCTGCGACACGAGTGTCGCGCCATCCATGGCCGTCTAGAGGTCGAGTTGTAGAATATTTGGAACTAGCAACGCCCCGGAGTTTCACTCGTGTAGTATGGGGATACAATATGTTACCTATGTCACTTGCTGGTTCTTTTATTTTCGGATAAACCTATTGCTGATCTATTCAGACGTCAATTCCAGTGCCACTGAAAAGAGAGGGCGTGGCCTCTAATAGATGAGAAGTCCAATGCCCGTAATTATCCTGCGTACCCCGCGGCGGGATCTGAGTGTAAGCGATGGCGATCGTCCGAGGGCGCCTCTAGAGGCTCGCCCTAGGCTTGGGCGGCCATCGTTGGGAATTTCATCTCCCTTTTAACGAAAGAGTAATTGTAATTGGTTTAGTCATTTCTGAGTTTACTTGTTACAAACATACATAAACACAAATCCTGTTTACATCGTTCTAATTTAGCTAGCTGTCTCTGATTTTTTCAAACATATTACGTAACCTATATTACTCGGCAAAGATGTAGCTCTCAAATGGCAAAAGAACTTTTAAAATCGGTCTTCTACTTTTTGAGTTAAGCCATAACAAACAAACAACAAATCTGTTTCTATAATTAGCATAGACTAGCTGATCTCGTGACTAAATCCTAAAATTATATACCAGTGGCTTCCCCACCTTCGTCAGGGTACGGTCAGCCTCCTTTACCTAAGCCATTGTAGGTTAGGTAGGGGGCATAGTAAAATATCACAGAGGAGTAATAGGCACGTTTGCTTTTTGAAAAATAAAAAATTACGCGTATGCAAATATTCCAAATTTAAATTCAATCACAATATCTATTAGAAATTGAAATAAATAATATAGTTAATTTATAATATTGCCGTGTGGTGGCAAAGTACAAAAGTACCTCCCCCTTTTCCAGGTGTAAGAGACTGACTGATATATTTATATATTAATCCGTAACATTGTAATTCAATGCGGTGGGGATGGGCAGCAGCATCCTCGTCGTGAAGCTGCGCTGTGTGATTGCCACCACGCTTACCCAGTCTTAAGGAGTTCTATGTCCAACAGTTGACTTTCTATAGCTAATGTGATGATGATATTGATGATGAATAAAACTATACTAGAAAAAAAATGATAAACGCTGGACTGATGATAATGCCAAATGGCATTTAATCCGCCATTTGTACTTTTTGTATATTTGTTTTTCAAATAAGTTTGATAAATAAATAAACGCTTGAATTTATTTTCACGCGCATTATTATTATTGTGATAACTCAAAAGGTATTAAAACAATCTATTAAAACATATAATTAAAAATAAATTCCCAGAACAACTCATACATTGACCTGCTTCCGTGGAAGTCGCTGTAAGCACTTGTGTTACAGACATCAGATAAAAAATCAATCACACATATACTACTTAAATATATATATTCAACACCCAGACACAGAACAAACATAAATATTTGTCCTGAGTGGGAATCGAACCCAAGACCCTTGGCGCACAAGACAGAATCACTACCATCTGCGCCATTGAGCACGTCAAATTTAAGCGTCTGTTTGTAATATAAATATATATGTGTATATAACAAAAAAAAAAATTTAAGTCGCAAAATTTTCCCTTCCCATAAGCTGCGCCTTGCGATTGCTAACACGCTTGCCCAGCGCGGCAATTACGGGCAAAGTTCCTCCTTTTTGTGGAGGCCTGTTTTCAGCAGTGAACTTCCAATGGCTGTAATGATAATGGTTAGAAAAAACAATCGACAAATTGCGATGTAAACTATCCTATTTCTTAAGTTTGATTAAAATCTGTCCAGGTGTTTAAAGTAGGACAAACACCGTGACACGTCATTAGTATATATATGGAAGATATTCCAGATATACTTATCTATAAGTAAACCATTTTAATACTTTTACTAAGCGGCCATACCAGGCAATAAGGATAAAAAAGTAGAGTGTTATAAAAATAACTTTGTATTTTCCACTATCACCATCACCATCATACCAGCCTTTGATAGTCCACAGCTGAACATAGGCCTCTCCAACTCTCCAAGAAAGGGGGAATGTTGCCCATATTTACCTTAGTCCGTTCCTTAGTCACCTCTTACGACACCTGATACAGGGGTAGGTACTATTCTACTCTGCCGGTACCTCACGGCACCATAAATATTTATTTGCCCCTATAATTAAATTAAATAGGTATTTGTGCAATAACCTTAATATATCAATTGTTATCACTTAAAGATATATATATATATATATATTATATATATAATAATATATAGTATATATACTTTTAAAGGGAAAAATGACAAATTTATCGTACACGCAAATTAAAGGTATAAATATATTACATTTTTATTCAACACTGTTATTAGGGCATCATCGTGCAAACTGAATTTAAAAAATTTGTTTTCAAGACTTCCGCTATTGTAATTTCATCGAAAACGGTTCGCCAGTTACGCCGTGAAAGTGAAACACACAGACAGAAAACACAATTAGCACCTTCATGGATGGAAATTGATATATTTAAATCTAAATTTCGCATTTTTGAATTAATAAATATACGTCACACATTTTGACATGATAACTGTCACATGTAATCATGACGTCATTTTAAAATGAAAATGCGAGATAAAAGCTGATAGTGGTTTATTATGAGTTTCCGATGGATATATCGCCATCTGTCGGTTCCGGCACCCCAGTCGCCTTTGTATATACCTAAAAATATTTGTCTAAAATATGGTCATAATTAATTATAAACCTTTTTATCTACATAAAATGCAACACAATCATACACTAATTAGTAATTTATAATCTATTAGTGATTTATAATTTTAATTATCTAATTTATTTTATCCAGGTACACAATCCTATCTGAATAAATCAAAGAAACAACATTTAAAGTTTATTATTGTCGATTCCTCTTTCAATTAATTATTCTAATTATTTACTTATTTGGTCTCACTATCTCCATATTTGACAAACTCTACAGCTCCCCCCACATACCGTCATGTACGACACTTGTCATAGATGATATAGAGGTAAGTAAACCTGAACTATTTTATCCGTACACACAGCATAAAGAAATCTAATTCTTTACATATATATATATATATATATTGTGTGTGTGAGTGTACATGTATAAATATAAATAGCTATAATAAACCTAGGGTCCTAAAACCTATAACTAATACCTAGGGTCATTTATGCTACGCTGTTATTGATCCTAGCGTTATGTTACATTGCCTTCCTCGATTATTGGACTATCTATCACTGAAATTATTTTTAAAACTAGCACGTTAAAACAAACTATCAAACTCTTCAGCTTAACAATTTTGTTGTAGAATCGCAAGAGTTATTTATATCGGCACTACATTATACTTTGCTGTTAACATGTTTACATACAAACATATTATATGTAATATAATATAATAAAATTAGCAAAGTTAAAACAAAAAACCAATCAATTAATCTAGGAACACTTCATTTTAACAGCTATCATTGTAATAAGCTATATTTGAAGGACAAGGCCCGTGAAGTACCGCTAGAGTAGAATAGTACCTCCCCCTTTACCAAGTATCAGTAAAGGCGACTAAAGTACCAGAACCAATAGATAGAATTATATCCGAAACAGTGTAGCTCAAGTGCACAGGGCGACCTTGGCCAGCAGCATCCCGTCACGAGAACTGCGCTCTCCGATTGTCAAAACGCTTGCCTAGCACGGCAATTATGGAAAAAAAAAATCCCCTTTTCTTAGATAAGCCTATGTCCAGTAGTGGACTTCCAATAGGAGATATGATAATGATGATGAAAGGACTATCCCGTTCAGACGACAGTTCGTCTTATTTACTTCATCTTATGTCGTGTCCGGCCGTATGCGTATATAGAAGGGGTGGGGGGCTGGGTGGGCTGTGCCCACTTCAGGATTGTTTAGTGCTAGGATGTTAGGCTACTGACTCGAAAAGTTGTACATTTAGTATCGACTGTGCAAATGAATACGTCATCGCATCAGCCATGACGTGACAGGTGCCAGACCCAAATCAAATTTACACAATAGATTAATTAATTAATTAACACAACCAATGTGTGGTGATGTACACGTACAATATGTAGGTGGTCTAGGGTTCATATAGTTTAAGGTATTAACATGACACATTTCAATTACAATAGACAGACACACCATCGTATTTATAGTAGTCAGTCAGTATAGTTACTAGAAGTGGTCACCTCATACAAAGGTCGTCTGCATTGGTACCTCACCCTCAACTATTTCTACCGCCAAATAGTAGTGTTCATATTGCTGTTAGTTTGTCCAGTTTGAAGGGTGAGAGGCGCAGTGAAATTACTAAGTAAATGTGACATTGTATCTTCAATTAACAAGGTTTTCGTCACGCTAGTGATATCTTTGTGATGACATGTGTGTCTATAGGCTGTTTATCATCAAGCGGACCATGCGCTTGTTTGCTAACATCATAAGAAAAAAAAGTTGTATAGTACACAAGGCTACGGATCAAACATTACAAATCTGTCAACATCCCTACAGATCTGTCAAAATTCCACGAACAATTTGCAACTAAACGACTCGCAGTTTCAATTTAATATTTATTTCCAAGTTTCGCCACGTCCGTGTAGATTGTTACTCTGTGTGAGTGAACGTAATTACCTACTTACCTAGCCGGTTGAATTTTATTCATTGACCCAAGCCAGGTATCACTCACACACGATAATTATAAAACCAAACCATTGTCTTCGACGAAATCTAAGCAAACAAGTACCTATACTAAAAAAAGTTATTTAAGCAAAAAAGTATTCTCAAACCGCAATCTTATAACATCGCACTGGTTCCAACTTGGTTACAAGCGAATATTCTTCTTATATCTTCTAAATTATGAAAAATAGCAATATAAATTGTGATTAGAACACAGCGCTTTTTTAATTATTTAAAATGAAGGCAAACGTTTTAAAACGCAGAAACATAATTATTCAACAATTCAAGAACGCATCGAGAACTGCTCGACAACTTTTTTTTCTACGTCTAGTATTCTAAACAGGATATCAACGGTGTCATCAGAAGTTAAATTAATAATGAATAAAGTCACTATTAAAATTGGTTGGCAAAGGCATAAAGCATAAAAATCACTAGACACACCTGTTTGGAAATATTCTAACAGCTGACACAATATCCTATTATTAGACCCATCGAAAGTACAAGTCTGACTATATTTTGTAAATATATACACTGGCACGTTAGAAAATACTTACTCATTTTGTATCCGCGATGTGAGTGGATACAAATGATGAAAGTGGATAGTTATCGACAATCGCGCGCTCGCTCCGGGCGCGGTTTGAATACTACAGTAGTGTGGCGGCCGAGTCGGTGGCTGTGAGTGAGGTCAATTTATGATGTCATGCGTGGTGATGTCATAGTTTACTACGATCCGAGTCAAGTTCATGCAGTGAGTGCATTTGAACTGAAGTTCGCGCGCGTGTTGTAAACAATGAAGTTTGTGGAAATTGCACTTAACTAATGCTTGGTGAAAAATGTATTTTTATCTTTAGCTGGATTTGAATGTTGCGAGAGCTTTAAGGCAGAATCGATTCTAATAGTAAATATAATCAATCTAATAATTTATTTTGTAGAATAATAAATAAGAAATACCCCCAACATCTCATACATTGACCTGACTCCGTCGTAAATCGCCTAAAGCACTTGCGTTACGGACTCCAGATAACAGAGGAATCACAAATATCCTACTTAAATCCATATATTTAACACCCACACACAGAAAAAACACAAATACCATCAAATAAATATTTTCTCCGGGTGGGAATCAAACACACGACCTTTAGCGCACAAGATATTATCACAAACATCTGCGCCATCGGGCCCGTCGATGTTAATGTTAATAGCAAGCACTAAGAAATTTGTAAGAAGCATAAATGTCTACAACTAGAAGGCAATCTGTTCAGATTAAAATACGATAACGCAGGACTACTTAGACGTTAATTTCTTTTCCGGACGAACTTATTGCTGGACTAATCATACGTCAGGCGCCACCGAGAGAAAGAGCGAGGTTGCTCATTTATGAGCGACCCTGTGCCCGAAATCACCTGCGTGCACTGCATGGTTAGATGGTTTGCGTCTGCTTAGCAAGCGAAGTTTATTTTCCTTTCAATATCATCTAGTTCAAACTCCCAAGGATCTTGCAATTT
Source organism: Heortia vitessoides (assembly GCA_020976665.1). Lineage (NCBI taxonomy): Eukaryota > Metazoa > Arthropoda > Insecta > Lepidoptera > Crambidae > Heortia > Heortia vitessoides. Next base: position 1,280,436 of record JACJUM010002496.1, read on the forward strand.
CTACTTGCTGAACAGTTTTACCGTCTGAGATCACTTAACAAACGTTGTTCCCAAATAACCTGATATTAGTTTTGTCCACGTAAACCATAAACCAACTTTTTATCGTTTCCAGGAACAGGTTAATATTTGTTTCCACACTCGATATTTCAGCAGCAACAATTGTATTAGTGTCATTGGCAAACAAAATTAATTTACTTAAGTCTAAAGATTTGCAGACAAAGTGGTACAAGTCATTTAAAAAAATTATAAACATGACAGGTCCCAAAACAGAGCCCTGTGGTACATCGACCTTGACCTTTACGAAGTTTGACTTTGTTGTGACCTCATCCCTATTTTCATTAACGTGATGAAGTTAAGTTTTGCAAAAGAGGACAGAGTAAGCCTGTTATTGCTTGATGAAACAGGGACTGTTGTAAATCGATTTTTGTAAAAGAACCGAGTGAACTCGGCTGCACTAGTGCAGTATTCCTTCAAGGGGTAGGGGCTGCACGCGATTACAGTACCGACTGCACTGCTCTACTTGTAACTTGTCTATGAGCGTCCTCTCACTAGCACTCCATG
>JACJUM010002496.1:1281096-1327309 GCA_020976665.1 Heortia vitessoides
GAGTGGAAGGGACGCGTGCCTTTCACTTTTTATGTCTGTCTCTCTCGCTCTTAGGCGGGCTAACCATGCCCGAGTGGAAGGGACGCGTGCCTCTCACTCGCTCTCATTGTGAGCGCATAACGTGAGCGGAGCGTAACGCAGTTTCTTGAAGTGTCACCCGGCAAACCAATTTATAAGACGTTGTCACGTCAAAAAAAGTGTGAGAAGACCATCGCTGCTCTTGCCGACGCGTCTCGTTCGAGAGATCCGACCCCTTCGGCCATCAGTTCTTCGTGTCACGTGCACTGCCCACTGCCACTTCATTTTGCTAGTCCGCTGAGCTGTATCAGCCACATTAGTTCTTCTACTACAGCAATGACATTTTAGAAAGTATTTATATCAAATTTACATTTTTTATTACTTCGAAGAAACGATTGCCTTTCTTCGAAGTAAAAAAAAATGTCCAATTACTATGTAGTTAATGTGTTACATCACAGAACGTGAAAAATCTATGGACTCGTTTCTAACTAAGATTTTATGAATGGAACACTTGGAGCGCGTGCCCAACTAGCATTTGTCCATTGGCAGATTTTTTTTTTTTGCAACGTTTTGATTGGATTTCTCAGTTGAATTTTTGCGATAAGTACGAGTCAGGCACGCATGCGTCTCACGAATATATCTATTACGCAGCTATTTAATACCATTAGTGCCTGATAAGTCATTAAATACTTACCTTCAACTAACACTGGTCTGGTATAACGACTTCGCAACTCTAAGGTAACTAAAGTACAAATAGAAATACTAACATATATAAAGAGATACTCTTTTTGAATTATTTTGGCTGTTAACTAGTTTTGTTTACAATTTCATCGGCAGAGTAATATAGTACCTTCCTCTGTACCAGGTGACGTAAGAGGCGACGAAGGTACCAGAACCGACAGATGGCAGTATAACCATCTGAAACAATGCAGCTCACATGCACAGACGGGACAGGGACGGCAGCAACAGCATCTCCGTCGCGATAGCTGCGCTCCGCGATTACTAATTATGGGCAAAAATCCTGTTTTCTTAGAGAGGCTTATTTCCAGTTGTGGACTTCTAATGGCTGGTATGATGATGTAATGTACCAATGTTGTGTTTTTGTGGTCGTCTGCATTGGTACCTCACTCTCCTTTATATATACCACCAAATAGCTGTGTTCGCATTGCTGTGTTCCGGTTTGAAGTGTGAGAGGGACAGTGAAATTATAGGGCAACGTGACATAATATCTTTAAGTCACAAAGTCGGCAACGCGCTATTCATATCCTTGTTATAAAAGCTGCTGTGGCATTAACTATCACGCCGACTGTATGCTTGTTTGTTGACCTGGTCTAATAAAACAAATAAAACTGTCAAAATTCTGCAATCGACATTATTCTTTATGTACATTCGTCACGGAGAACTGTGTCTACAGATGTAGAACAACCGATTTGGGTAGGTTGATCTGTTGCTGTGAGTACAAGATTTTCAAGACTTCAACCATATAATGTTTATTGACAATTTATGGACAACTGTTTCCTCTGTGCTCTCCGTTCAAATAAAAAATAATAAAAAATAATCACAATTGATTCTCAATTTTTCGAAGATTTCGAGTAACATGCATAGGAAAAACTTTTAAGTCTGTTAATTTTTTTATTTAAACGGATCGGTTTATTTGGTTTTAACCGGTCTTACATCAATAACCGTATCAAAGACCGGATCCCCGGTTAGCGAATGACTAATGACTGACTCCGAATGGTGTAAAAGTGGAGTGAACGCTTGTAATATCACAAGGATATCACTAGCACGTTGCACCTTGTGACTGAAAGATGTTATGTCACATTACTCAGTAACCTCACTGCCTCTCTCACCATTTAAACAAACCAGAACAGCAATGCAAACACTCTTATTTGGCGGTAGAAATAGGTGAGAGTGAGGTACCAATGCAGACGACCTTTGCATGAGGTGTAAATGGGGGTGTTTGACGGTATAGACATTCTCGGAATTATGTCTGTTTTGAAGGCATCATACCAGCCATTGGAAGTCCACTACTGGACATAAGACTTCTCTGGAAAGCAGGTTTTCTAATAATTGCCGTACTGAGCAAGTGTGTTGACAATCGCAGAGCGCAACTATCGCGAAGAGAATACTGTTGCCCATCACCGGCCTGTGCATTTTAGCTGCACTGTTGCAGATGTTTATACCGCCATCTGTCGGTTCTGGTACCTTAGTCGCCTCTTATAACACCTGGTGTAGTGGGAGGTACTATTCTATTCTGCCGGCACCTCACGGCACATAGAATTGGAGGCATGAAATGGAGATAAAATACAGAATTCATATTAGGTCCATCTTTTTAACAAACCGCGCTGCGAACATGGCGCGTCGTTCGCTGCGAATCAGGCGCTCACTGAATTATTCGGCAAGTGAAAGTATGGACATTGTATTATCCAGTGGACTAATAGGAGGATGATAGAGCGGCCAGGCCTCCAGTTTTAGGAGGGCCCCAAAATGCCTCCAGTTCTCTTGATCAAACCTTTAACATATGCTTAGTGCCGACATAATTTCATCGAGATGAAAATGCTACAGCCATCGAGACTTTTTGTTCTGTATTAATGTTCTTATATCCTGAACGCGTCCATTATGCTGGGGGAATTCCCGACAGATCAACCTATCCTAACTCAATTGCTTGCTCATATAGATTAATATCGATTGTGTAATTTTGACAGATATGGGTAAGTTGGGTACTTGCCTAATTTTGTCATTTAATTTTAAAAAAAAACCTAATTAGTATTAAAAAAATATACAAAGAATATAGATGGAGAAATACAAATTTAGGAACTTTTTAATTATTGAAATCGGTGAATACTACTGCCCGTAGTGGGACAACCTGTGGCAACAGGTGCCCCGCTTACAAAAGATTAAGTAATTGTTGCTGGTTTTAAACTGCTGGCTGTTAAACAGGTTGGTTCAATTATATAAAAATGAAATAATTAATACCTACTTGTAAAGTTATTACTTATCTATGTGCAATTAAAAATAATCTGTTTCGTCATAATGCATACTTTTTAGCCAGAACACACTCTCACTCGGGCGATCGCCGTCGGTCCCGCTCAAATCTCGCGAGCTTTGCGGCCGCGGGGTACGCGGTAAGAAAGGGGCATCGGACCCCTCATTTATGAAAGGCCCCGCCCTCTTTTTTCGGTGGCGCTGGAATTGACGTCTGAGTAGGTAACCAACAATAAGTTCGACCGAAAAAAAAAGCGCGACAATAATGGGCAACGGTCCTCCTATCTTGGAGAGGCCAGTGGGCTTTCAATGGATGATATGACGAGGATAAAATAAAACTACGTAGATTAAAGTAAAAATTTCTTAATGCTACTACTTAATTATATATTACTTAAAATACATATTTACTTAACAAGATACAATTTACAGCATAAGTACAACAAGAATTGTATGACACACTGAGTCGATACACACTTTAATGTTTGGATATGGCTGCTGTAATTGAGTTTAATTACTTGCTTCTTGAGAATATTAATATTTTATTTTTATTGATCAGAATCATAGGTCTTCTTGAACAAACTATATTTGACACCAAAGTAAGGAGAGATTGGACTAAAAAAAATAAGGCTCACCCATCACAATACCAACCAGCGAAAAGCTTAACTTTAACAGTAACATACATTTGTTAATAATAATAATTAGAAAACCATAGAGTTAAACAAATGTAAAATATCGTCATAACTCAAAATTAAGAAACTTTAAAATCGATGGTCAGTCTACGAGATAGGTGCAAAGTGGTCAGAGACGTCATAGGTCGACGTACCTTTGTAACTTATTAAGGGAATCTATTTCCATGGAAATATATTTCCTATTATTTATTCAAAACTTATTAATAGTATTTGTTTTATATATGAGATCAATTTGTTGTAGAAGACGTTGTTGTGCCAACAATAAAGTTATATTGAAATGGTTTAGACATGTAGGAAGGATGAAAGTAGAGTACCTGCACAAATATATAGAGCGGAAGGGAATGGAAGAGTTGGTATAGGACAACCAGGTTGAAGAGGTATTAAAGAAGGGCCAGGCAGAAGTACCGAGAATAAACGAGCGTTTATGAAAGGTCTTACGCGAGCAAGGGAAGCGAGAGAGGTATGCCAAGATCGTAGCAAGTGGAGATCGTCTCTGCCTACTCCGGTGCGACACAGGCGTGATGTGTGTGTGTATATATCACTATTAGGTATGTATTTCACTGATTTTTGAATTGCCCAATGTTAGAATTTTAAATAAAAATATTTATTAGTTATCCTGAATAGGTTTATGCATTAGGTATTACATAGTTCTAAACGTCATCTTGTCCAGTAGGCAGCTAAAAGTTACAATTGTTAGTCATATAGAAAAAATACAGAAATATTTGTCTATTCCGATATAATTACAAGAAAAAGTACACTCAGCAACAGATCAACCTACCCAAATATGAAAAAAATTCGCAATCGATATTAGTCTATAATAATCCCTACTACTATTATAAATGCGAAAGTGACTGTCTGTTTGTTTGTTACGCTTTCCCGCTTAAACCTCTCAACCGAATTTGATGAAATTTGGCACAGACTATCTTTAGACCCTGAGAAAGAACATAGGCTATACCTTCCATTGTTAATTATTATATATTATACACGGTGGTGAAATAAATTTTGGTGTATGATCCTTTTCGCCGACATTATCATAAAGAGATGACAAGCTGGAGCTGTCATCTATTTACCACAGATCCTGTGCACTGCGATTCTTGACAAAGTTATTCTCCACGCAAAGTATAAAATAGAAATGATAAAACACGAGTTTTAGTATACCAAAGAGTCTAGTAGAGATAGACCTCATAGAAAGGTTATATGTAATGGTCGTCTGCATTGGTACCTCACTCTCACCTATTTCTACCGCCAAATAGCAGTGTTCGCATTGCAGTGTTCCAGTTTGAAGAGTCAGAGAGGTAATGAAATTACTAAATAATTTGACATATTATTTTCAAGTCACAAGGTTTCCAATGCTATATAGAAATCGATTTGATATAGCATGTTTGTAGATTTGATGAAAAAAAATAGAATTTAAGAGTAGCTAGATATTCCAACATGAGATATCTTTTAGGGAGGCACATGCCTAGCAGAGGAAATTCTATGGCCGATCTGATGTTTAGATTCCAAAAAGAAGACATAAAATAGGAAGCTTAAATGTATACAATTATAGACTCAAGATCACATAATACAACACAAATCGTTGGCAGTGGGCAGAAAAAACACTTAATATGCAGCCATATCATGGAGTTTAGACCATGTAACAATATTCAAACTCAAATTTACAAATAAATAAAAAAGTAATTATGATAACAAAAAGAAGACAACAGCACAAGCATGCAAATTTAATATTTAATATAGAAATGTCAATTTAGCCAAGCCAAAGATTTATTAACAATTAAATCACAACAAACCAAAATAATATATAACAAATAAAAATTTACAAAACAAAAATTGGCACCTCAAGAACAAATTAAATTTGATGATAATAATTTTTAAATAGTGCCCGTTTAAATTACTATATCTAAGGGTCTTACTAACTTTAGGACTTCTTGAATTTTGTTAAACATTTTACACACATGATAAGGCAGCTCTTGGAATATAATAAGACACTCCACAAGATGATCAGACATCTGATTAAAACTGCAAGATCACACTATGCAAGTACCTAAGTAAGTAAGTAATGACATAGACCTATAGGTGATGACTTGGGAAGGCCTATAACTTGGAGTGGAAGTTTTACAGCTGATACAATGATAATTAGAAAGTCACTAGCATTTCTGTAGTTAATAACTGTGGCTAACCAACTAGGTAAGGAGCTCTATTGGAGAGAAATTGTCACTTGCACTGGTGGTCCAATACACTTATTATAACTATCATATCATTATGTTCGCATTGCAAACGGACGCAACAGTTCAATTACTTCGTAATAAAACGATCACACTCTCATACTGTACCTAACCAAACATTTTTTTAATGACATTCACATAATTTTTGTTAATGTTTTCTACTATAGGTCTAAGGGTAACAGCTTTCTGTATTGCAGCTTTATCTTTGGGGTCCAATTGGAGGGCCATCTGGATGTCCTTCCAGGCCTCCTCATACATTTTAAGTCCAGAATAAGCAGTGCATCGTCTGTACAATGCCTTCACATTGACTGGGTCAAAATTAAGGGCATTATTGCACAGCTCTAAAGCTGGTTGATACTCTTTGTAATGGAGCTGGCAATGTGCAAGATTGTTATAGAGTTTTACCTAAAAAAAATGGAATTAGTTAAATTTACATAATATCTGAAAAATTTATATGACTGATATACGTAGGTTAAAAGCACTTGTGTTATGGATATTTTATAACAGCAGAATTACAAATATAATATCTAAACACATATAATTAACACCCAGTCACACAACAAACAAATTGTTTGCCAACCCACAACTCTCGGTATATAAGATAGGGACAGTAATTAAATGAGCCATCAAGACCTTTAAAATTCAGTATATATAGTAATTTGTAAAGAGTTTCAACTATTATAATAAATTATAACCCATATATTAATGATGATAAATGAAATAGTGAAAAATACCCACACATCTATCGTCGAAAACTTTAAAAATATTCTATATTAGTTACTCACCTTCAGTTCTATCATTTGTTTGAGATTATCATCATTTATGACCGCAGGGTCAATAGGTTCTATGGCAATAAGCATTTTAAGTGCCCTGTTGAATCTTCGGAATGCATCTGTGATTCTTTTCATTTTCACCATTTCAACACCCTTTTCCTATCAATAATAGATTGAGTTAATATGTTTATTTTTATTTTATAGTACCCGTGTGATTAACAATAAACAATTTTGCAATGAAACATGTTTGGAATTTGTGTACAAAACATCATGCTGATCCATTTAAAAAGATGCTGTAGGATAAAGGCTAAACTAACTTCTATTTCTGGAGCCTTCCACACTTGACTATCAGCATTTATGTATATCTCATCCCTGAGAAACTCATTATTCCAGCAAGAAATCTATACCACACTCTACAGTTAATCTGAATATAAATATAAGCTTGTGTTACTCCAGATTCTTCCAATAATAACTATGCCATATTACATCTAGATATGTTCAGCCATTTCCTGCCATATTATTTAGGATTCCCCTAAAACCCACTCATATTAATATTGAGAAAAAGCTGATGAAATGACAATGATAATGAACAAATTATAAAATAAAAATTTCATATTATTATGGTATGAAACAATATCTTTATTAAATATAGTTTCAATCTTAAATACACACACCTTATTATAAGATGCAGCTTCATATAGCCTTTCCCAGGACCACTCGCAGACCAGCTGCTCCACTGTCACATCTACTAATCGAATTATACAGGAGATCTCCTTGGCAAGATTTCCTTCATCGTCTCTATACAACATGAATGCTGCGCAAACCTCTCCAAGGCACATCTGTTGTAAGATCAACTCAAAGTCTCTGTCAATAAACGAGTCGCTATCACCGATCACAAGGATTCCTTCAAAGTTACTGCTAAATATTCGACTCTCCGCCTCTATTTCGCAGGGTCCGTATTTGTTGACACACTTCACCTGATCCATAACAATTTTGCAGCGCGACTCTTCGTATGGCACAATTGAAAAATCGCCCTCCATAATAATTCTCTTTCTCAGTTCTCTATCAGACCGGGAACTGACTACCACCTCTTTTTTATGAATCTCCATGAAGTTTGTTGGCTCCATTTTTAAATGTAAATAAGAGTAGGTAATACAGTTCTGAGACAAATTTGTTCCGCTGTTTCTGAGGAAAACTTAGTTTACTGTCAAGTAAGTCAATGTCAAAATACCGCTGCGTTTTGTTTATATATTTTGTGAAAAATTTTTCGTATCGCAAACAAATTTGGCTATATAAGACTTAACAAAATTGTTACGTCTATCATCTCAGCGTGAATGACTGCGTCGAATCAAAAAATAGGGTTAGTCGTAGCTATAATAAGCGTGTCGCTTATTATAATATTGTCGCTTATTAGACTAACCCTCTTTAATACCTAATATATAAGAATGGCAGTACTGCTTCTCCCTGATAGGTCGGCTCAAATTTAACTGACCATTCTCTTTCTTGCAATCTTGCCTTTACAATAGTGGTGTTTCCAAAATTAGTGTGCTGTATTGAAATCTGATCTGTTCAATCGATCTGGCATGAAAGAACAAAAAACCATCCATCAAAGAAAAAAAATACTTTATTTGAAAAGGCCTATCATAGGCACTTTTTAAGTAAAAACAAACAATATTTTTTGATAAATATAGATTTTATTAAATACAATTAATTACTCAAATATTCGATGACCCTGATAACCTCAAAGGGTTATCATTTGAAAAAATAAGTCATTGAGTAGCCTCCTTTAAAACTGGTCTGCCGCATCAGACGAGTCGTAAAACTATGCAGATATATTGCGAGTCACCAGTAAAGAACCTGCACGTTACGCACCATAAAAATTGGTAAAATCCACAAACTTTCGCGTTTATAATATTAGTAGGATGTGGATATAAGTTTCTTAATAAACCTAATTCCGCTTAAATTTTCTTCTGGATGGTCCAGATTCATACGTCAATTCCTGCCACACAGGAACAGTAGGCGAAGTCATTATTAAATATTTCTCACTTACCCTGTGAGCTACTACGCGAAGCCTCCACAAAGTTAAAAAGGTCGGAATGAGACGACGATTACTCAAGGACTAGCACAAGGAAGGACACATGTACGTACCTACATATTTTTACGAGCCTTATACTAACTGACTATGACTATGACGTCACTTTTAGCGTTTCCGGGGGTGAGAGACCATGCCGCGCTTTGCTCACAAGATTTGCTCTTTATACCTTGGAGATGCCAAGGCACGTAGAACTCAGCTTGAGTGGCTGTCGTAAAGGAGGACTACAAGCTAAGGATCTCATACTTTTTTTAAAGTGTGGGCGTGGTGTTAAATATATTGAAGTTTTACAAGCTTTTCCATCAAAGGTATAGTTCACTTTACATAATTTTCGACGGCTCGCCACGGACGCAACTGAGACGTTGAATGAATCACAAATTGATTTGGCTATATCAATATAAAAATATAGACTAATTAAGAAAAAACATTAATTAATTGAGTAATTTGGATAGATTATAGTCGCGTAATGAACGTTCAAAAATGTATTCTATTAAATGTCTAAAGTATGTATGCTATAATTATTACATAGTTATAAAATATTTAACAAATCTGGTTTTTCTTGCCTAACTCATTTTCTCAGTAAATAGAACAGTAATATTTAACAAGCTTAATCATTTTTTATCAAAACACGAATTCACCATTATTAAATAACATAATATTAGCTATCGGATATAACCTCAGTTGCCGACCGAAAAGATCAAACTTTCATTAATGTCCAAAACAGCTGATTGACATATAATGTCAAAAATTCGTAATTTTTTTAAAAATATTGTCTTTTAGATTTCTTTATTTAATTACTCTAGAACAATGCTTCAATTACATTAGTTAGGTTTTATTGAATTTCTTTAATAGTGTTTATTTATTTCTTGCCGTAATTTAAGTGGAACGACAAATTTGCTGCAAGGTGATTTATGTTTCAATTCTAATATTTGTCAGATAAAAATAAATAAATGCAAGTTACTATAAAGGAATCAATGATACCAATTTAAAATACTTAAGCTAAGATATAATGTTGTATGATATATATTAAACGATGTTGTATATAAGTATTTTACGTTTGCAGATATAATGACGCTTCTGCTGAAGAGCATGTGGCTCAATGTCTTAAAGGGCACCCCACTAAGCCGCTGCACTCTGAACTTACGCAACCTCACTTCCAGCTGTAAATATTATTTATATAATTGTTACTTGTATAGTCATATTTGTTTATATGATGACTCTACTCAGGTATACTGGCTAATATGAAGTAACAATAGGGGAAAGTTTTTATATGCAGTTCGATAAAACTAAGTCAAATATAATAATTTTGCTTTTGTTAGATGTTGTTTTGATTGATGTTGCTAAGTAGATTATTTTGAGCTATATATAAACATAAAGATACATATAGATAGATGTATTAACAGTTAAGTATTTCTATTGAAATACATTAAAAATTAACAGAATAATTTACAACTCAAAACAATTTTAATGTAGTCCCTTTCAAATTTTTTTTAAGTAATTGTGATGATAATTATGGACCCAAAGTCCATAATTCGCAAGAAACTAAAAAAAAACATTTTCTGAATATGTCTGCTGAAATCTTTCTGAAGGGATTCGATGTAGCTTTTATATTTGTGAATAAATGGCGATATTTCTAGAGTTTTAAGAAGTAAATTGGTATGAGTTAATGCAGTCTTCATCGCAGAGTGTTGATATGTTCTATGACCATGCTTTGTACAAGGTTCATGTTTCCTTACTTCAGTGAACTAATCTGAGGAACTACTGTTTTGAATGGCTGATTAATATTGTGTTGTATAAATAAATTATTGATTAAGTGTGATATCTTCAATAAGACATGTTTTTCTCTGAAAATATGATATGTTTAGAGACCTGTTTTTGGGTAGCCAATTTGGGAACAATGAGCAGAGATGTGTAGGTACATAGTGTAGGATTATAGGATATTTTTACTAACCAAGTTTTTTTAAATAACCTCACAATCAGATACAGACTGAAACGAGTGAGCCTCTGTCCGCAGTGTCGGAAGTGCAGCGCACCAAGTCCCCCGACGCGGTGTCGGCGAGCCTGCGGTGCGCGCCGAGTGCGGCGGCCGTGCTGGCGGCGGTGCAGGCGCACCTGCCCGTTATGACGCACAAGCACATGCTGCAGGCGCTGCGGTGCCTGTTCGAGCTGCAAAGGGCTGGCAAGTAAGACTGTTCATATATTAACTTATATCATAGGCATGTGCCTGATTTACACTCAGCCCCTTCCATTGCTCATGCTGCTGGCGGCAATTTTGCCACTAAATATTGCTGCAGCGACATCGAAGCGAGTGAGTGTTCCTATCCATCCTCTCCATATCCAGTCCTCTCGCCGAAGAGGTCAATGGATGTAGAGGATACAAGAGTATGTCAGGAGGAAGCAAATGTTGATGACACGACTTGAGTTGCTTTGTTCTGAAGGATATCATGCAGCAGACCTATGCGGTGTTGCCAGCCTAGTGATCTCCTGCTGAGAAGCAAAGAGCACTGAAAGATTGCACAGACCAGGCTGACCAGATTCCATTAGCTGTTCAGGTTGGTGAAGCGTGCTGTTATGACGTTGACCTCAAAATCGTTCCAGCTCTTAAGTCGATTAGCCGTACAAACAAACAAAGCATAATATTCAATATATATTTATATTCTTATATTTTTGCAGATTTGACCAAGATCCAGAAAATATAATAAAGAATCCAGCTTTCAGTGTACTCTGTCAAAACTTTAAGAAACATGCGCGCGCACTTGAAGTCAATGAAGCCATCGAAGCTACGAAAGTGCTCGCGTTCCTCCAAGTACCCGTCGACTCCTTGATCGTGCAGACGATGCTGCAACTTATCAGGCACAACATAAATGTGGTCAACACGAGACAAATTATGTTCCTAGACTTTATTCTTGGGAGGTATGATGGCAAAAACCATCTAGTGGACGCCCTAAAGCTGGCATTGCCTTTGGCATTCCAAATAAAGCTTCCCCTAGAATTGGATAACGAAGACCTACCACTGTTGAGGGATATGTTGTCTTATTGCTGCAGTCATGACCTGCCCGACCGCTGCGTCAACAACGTGGTCACATGCCTCCTTTTACACGACCAAACAATAGACGCGCAGCACGCCAAAAGTATTATTTGGTCGTTGTGCCAGGTCAACTGCACTGAGGAACGGTATCCGACCAGGGTACAGTTGCTGCACATTTGCTATGATATATTGGCGCAGCGGATCGACGATTTGACATATGAAGACGTGTTGCGGACAGCCGCGAAGGTGAAGGGGCGTGTGATGGAGAAACACTTTGAGTATTACCATGAGCAGCTCATGGACGCCATCGCCGGGTACGTGACGAGGAGTGACATTGGCTTCGAGAAGAGCTTGCTGGTTGCAAGAGTGTTGTCCAGAATAGTAAGTACATTTTGCGGACAGATTGCGTTAGATGGTGATCGCCGTTAGTCTATAAGGTTTCAAGTGAATGTCTCGAATTAGACAACCCATTAATGAGGGTTTCGTTTGGCCTTCACAGTCAAGGAGACGCTCAAATTATCGTCAGTGCAGTGCAGCTTTAGTTTCTTTCCACAAAAAGTGGAGCGGCTCTCTAGTTTATGTATTTCAGTGTAACTCAAATGCTTAGGGCGGGCAGCATCCCCATCGCGAAAGCTGCGCTCTGCGATTGTAAAACGCTTGAACAGCGTGGCAATTATGGGCATAATTCTATCCCAAAAATCCATCTTAATACTCCCCTACGTTATAAAAGAATAAACTCATAGGGGTTCCCTTAGAACATAATATTCTATTTTTATCCCTTAGTTTAGGCTTTGCGTTGATATTTCAGCCGTTTTCTTGTCATTTCAGGCACATACTCATCTTGGCCTGGTCGAGCGCCTGTGCGAGTTGGCCGTGTCCACCCCAAGCACGCTCGCCGCAGTCCGCACAAACATCCTATTCGGCTTCGTCAACTGCCTCGCCAACTCCAACTACACACCAGAAAAGCCGCAATGGGACCAGCTACGGGAACAGATCTCCCGGAACCCAGTCCTGAACACGAAGACCACTGCTTTACCCTGGGCGAAGATGTGCCTGGAACTTGCTTCATTGGGCCATTATGATGAAAAGTTACTGGGCACGGTGTTTTCGAAGGAGTTCCTAGCTGAATACCTGGACAGAGAAAATCACTTACTGGATTACTTGCAGCTGCTGACTCTCCACGAGGCGGTCAAGTGCTTTTATGAGGAGAAGTTCAGTTTACCCCCTGATATCCTGGAGAAGGCCAAGTCAATGTATCCTACCCATTTCATGTCTGATCAACTGCAGGAGTATCTAGCTCGGGGACTTGGTAGCGAGACTCTGGTGGTGAAGAACGTGGTGTTGCCAAATGGGATTGTTGCAGGTAATTATTTTGGAGGAAATTATACAGTCGAAAGTCCATTGGACATAGGCCTGCCCAAAGAAGAGGGCTACTTGCCCATAATTTGCCACACGCGGTTACTATTATGCCGGGCAAGCATGGTGGTAATCAAGTCACCTGACTCCGAGATAAGCATATTTACCTCCCCTGTACCAGGAGTCGTAAGAGACGACTAAGGCTGTCAACAAAACATTACAGCTCAAATGCACAGGGCGGGAATAGACAGCAGCATCCCCGTCGCCAAAGCTGCGCTCTTCGCTAACTTGCCAACACGCTCGCCCAACGCAAAAATTATGGTCAATATTCCCCCTTTCTCGGGGACGCCTATGTTCACTTCTTCTTCTAATGGCTGGTATGATGATAATGATATTTAACACCCGGACACAGAACAAACACAAATTTACATCATATAAATATTTGTCCTGGGCATCGAACCGACGACGATGAAAAAGAAAGTAATGAGATAAAATTATTATTCTCGCAGATAACATGTTGTGTCTCAAAGGAGGCCACCCCGTTGACATATCAGTACCCGAAGGATTGGAGAAGGTGCCTTTACAAGTTCTAAAAGTACCGCAAGATAGTTTGGTGTAAGTATTCAGTTTGGCAGTACACACTGGAGGTCACAGATTCGACTTTTTTTACTTCACACAATAATTATTCTTTGATGACCTGACTCCGTGATAAGTATTCATCATAAAAATATTTATCCTATGTGGAGATCGAACCCACGACCTTTAGCGCACTAGATAAGATCACAACCACCAGCGCTATTGGACCCGTTCAGAGGTCGGCCTGGTATTCATAGGCCAGGTTTTTTATGTTGTGAAGTCAGCAAACAAGCATACGGTCCGCTTGATGGTAAACGTGACCGCAGCCTATAGACGCTCGTGTCATCACAAAGATATCACTAGCGTGTCGCCAACCTTGAGTACTGAACATATTATATCACATTACCCGGTAGTTTCACCGCCTCTTACACCCTACACCCTACAATGCGAACACGGCTGTTCGCCGATAGAAATAGGTGAGAGTGAGATACCAATGCAGACGAAATCTGTATGAGGTCTAGCGGTCAAGTAAAATGTGTATTATACAGACATCACGCCTCCCATCGGGGTAGGCAGAGATTATGTATCTCTACTTGCTACGATCTTGGCATACCGCTCGCTTCCATTACTTGCATTAGTTCTTTCATACACGTTTGTTTATTCTTGGTACTTCTGACCTGGCCCATCTTTAATACCTCTTCTACCTAGTTAAGATATGTTCGCCCTGGTCGTCCTATACCAACTCTTCCATTCACTTCCGCTCTATGTATTTGTGCAGTCATTCTCCTTTCAGCCATTCTTTCTACATGTCCAAACCATCTCAACATTTCTTTTTCTATTGTTGTCATTACATCATTTTTTACACCACATCGATCTTTTATCACACTATTCTGTGATATATTTCTTAAACTAAAACCATACAAACTTCATACTCTCATTTTAACAGCATTTATACTAGTCGCGTGCTTCTTCTGCAATATCCAACATTTACTACCTAATGTCAATGTTGGAACCAACACACCCCTATGAACAGCCAGTCGTGTCTTTTTTGACACATTTTGGCTGCCCATAATAGCATATATTATGATTACAAATAACTTCTTTTCAGTGTGTGCGTAATGAACTTCAACCAAGGCTGCTACTCGATGAACAGTAACCGGTTACGCGGCACCTTCCGCCTCATCCTCGACATCCTAGAGAGCCAGGGCTTCATAGCGGTGCCGGTAAACATCAGCGAGTGGTCCGCGGCACCTGGACACGAGCGTGGACCCTACCTGCTGAGGGAAATCGGTTACAAATGCGGCGAGATAGGCATGAAACTTAGTGTCACCTGAGGTCAATGAACTGTCGTATATGCACCACGACGTGGTAGTGAACCAAGTGCTATTTATATTAAATTCTAGTTAATAAATTTACTGTTTTAAAAAACGTTGTTTTAGTGCTCGGCTAGTTCTTTAGTGCTATGAAAGGCACGTTGACCCATTTGTGGTGAAATATCTATCTATACTTCTACATAAATAGGCAAAGGATGAAGGTTTGATTAGGCGTGATTGTCTTAATGACCTGAGTAGTTGCTAGTTAACGATATAAAGTTCAGTTTCGGCTTCATCATCATCATCATACCAGCCATTGAAAATCCACTGCTGGACGTAGGCCTCTTCAAGAAAGGCATTTTTTTGCCCATAATTGCCGCACTGGGCAAGCGTGTTGGCAATCACAGAGCGCAGCTTTCGCGACGGGGGTGGTGCTGCCCATTCCCGCCCTGTGCATTTGAGCTACATTGTTCCGGATGGATATACCGCCATCTGTCGGTTCTGGTACCTTAGTCGCCTCTTACGACCCCTGGTGCGGTGGGAGTTACTATTCTACCCTGCCGGTACTTCACGACTTGCCGGTTTCGGCTTAGTCATTTATTCTCATAAAGTCATATACATAACTTATATAAGAACATAAATACATAAAGAAATAAATACGCACATTCATTGCCATACTAATTAACCAAAAAAAAAACAAACATTTCTAAGACATTCGACCCGGGTAACATTGCACTATCCGGGTAACTTTTATCTGTCCTTTTTATAGAATAAACATAATAATCTTTTAAATATCGATTCAGATTCACCATGAAATCAGTTCTTAAAATCGATCAAAAACTTAATCTTAAATTCGATTTATACATCTACGAAAAGGATAATTTTAAAGATTCAAAGTTAAGTTATTAGTTTAGTTAAATGTTAGCCGAATTTACTATTATTCAAAATGATATGTTCGGCTAATTTTTTAAAACGAACGAGCAAATATTCTTGATATCTGATGGTATTTTGTAATAAAGGCACGCGCCGTCGTGTGTTCCCGTGGTTGAGTCGTACTTTGTTCGTGATTTGGACAAAACAAAGTAGCTTGCGCGGCCAGTGCACGGATGCCCAACTTGTTTTCACTTAGTAAAATGTAAATCGTTAGTTAGCAAAATGTAATAGTTTTAAAAATGTACCTAAATACAGTTTTGATATGTAATCGGATAGAGTTTTCATAAACGTTCCGTTTCTTTTTCTTTCGCCATTGAAAATATTTGACAATTTGAGCTGCACAGTTTTGGATGGATATACCGCCATCTGTAGCTTCTGGTACCGTAGTCGCCTCTTATAACAATTGGTAAAGAGGGAGGTATTATTCTACTCTGCCAGTACTCCACGACTATACAACAACATGACGAAAAGTATATTATTTAAAATCTGATAAATAACTACTAAATAAATATCATCATTTTATTTTGGCAACACACCACTCCAAACGTCAAAACGGTCATCGTCCCGTATAATTCAAATGTTGTTTTTATTATTGTTTCACTGTTTACTCATAAGTGGCCTGGATTAATTGCGATAAATTCTATTTAAATGCCAAGTGATTCATTAGCGCAAGTTGAGTGGCTGATAGTGCTTGAGGAACTTACAAGTCTACCCTTATTTTTAGTATGATTTTTTTGAGATATTCTTTTTTGTTGGTATTTAATTTGTTTTCATTATGTGAAAGTAAGTACGGATACATAGTATGGGTTGACAATAGCCCGGAGATAACTGTGACCGATTATTTTGCGGACATCCCGGATGTTCACGTCGCCAGAGCAACATACAGCAATGATATTAATGCGACTGGGTATGTTATCCTTATTTACATATATAGTTTATTCCAGTAGCTCACATCAAATTACTTTTATTAATTCAGATATATAGATATGCAAATGTTGATATTTTGTATTTTAAACTAAATTTCTATTTTATACAATTTTGAAGATTAAAAGTTAGATTACTGTTGAAAAATGTGTTTATATGTATTTTTTTTGGAAACCGAACACAAAATATGGAACTTAATTCAAATTCATTTATTTGTGCATTCATAATACATGGTAATTTAGATTTTAACATATTCCGTATCGAATTATCAATATGTATACAAGTATCATTCATCATTTACAGCCATTGGAAGCCCACTTCTGGATATAGGTCTCCCCAAAAATTGGGAATTTTGCCCATTTTTGCCGTTCTGGGCAGGCATGTAGGCAATCACAAATCACAAAGCAAAGCTTTTACAACACTACTGCCCATCCTCACCTTGAGTATTTAAACTACACTGTTACAAAACGATATACTGCCATCTGTCCGTTATGGTACCTTTCTCGCTTCATATGCACCAATCTATTTAAATTCCTACTATTGCAGGAGTAAACACACTTTCTTAAATAATTACTTATTTTGCAAAACAAAAACACATATTTCATTTAAACAGAGTGATGGCAGGACACAAGGCTCTGATATATTTCTTTTTAGCAATGAAGGCTCCAGTAGTATAGGTACTGTTACCCCACAAGAACAGTCCAGAGTATTGTGCAGATCCCACATAGGCATTAAGTACAGATCCCACATAGTCATTAGAAAACAAATCAAAAAAATTAGTTACGTTGAATATTAGAGAAGTTGAAGTTTCATTGTAAAACTTCAGGAATGAGTTCGAAAAGAAAATTTGTTTATATCTGAACCACTTGTAGCAACAATAAACAAAAGGAATTTACATGTAAAGGAATATAGGCCGAGTGTCAATAACTCTTTTATACATATAAAACCAATAACACTGTAAATAGGCATATGACACAGAAAACATGTTTACTATTAGCTGACCTACTGATACAGTATTGGAATTTATTCTAAATATGTTAATACTATATTCTGTTATACTGATATTCTGTGGCTTTGTAGAATAAAAAAAAAATCAGTAAAATAGATAACATACATGTACACTACAAAGCTTTTTTTTATGTTACAAAGTCAGCAAACCAGCTTACTGTCTGCTTCATGATAAATGTGACCGGAACCCATAGACACTCATGTCATCACAAAGATATTACTAGTGTGTCGCCAACCTTGTGAACTGAAGATATAATGTCACATTTACACAGTAATTTCGCTGCCTCTTTCACCCTTCAAACTGGAACACAGTTGCTTTTTTCTTTCTGTTTTTTCTTTCTGTGTAATAATACTCGTATATCAAACTGAAGATAACTTCATCACCAGTTATTTGGTCTCCAGGCGTTACCTCATTATAGGCCTCCTCAACAAGGGGAAAATTTTCCTCATAATTGCTGCGCTTGGCAATCACAGAGCGAAGCTTTCGCAATGCTGCTGCTCTTCCATCAATGCTGATACATTCTACTCTGCCGGTTCTCCATGGCACAAGAGCAAGAACCTGCGTATAGAGAAATTAATAATATGTATTGAAACTAGACATTTTAAAAATAAAGTGTAGTTATTTGGATCAATTATATATATGTATAAACATTTATGCAAATGTTTTGTTTCCGATACATAGGTGGGCGTTCTTGGAGGTGCACACGTCTGCAGACTCCAGTGATGAGCAGCAGGCGTACGCTGCGGGCTACCTGGAGGGTTTCCTGACCAGAGAACTCATCTGGATGCACTGGAGCAATGTTCTTAAAGGGTACAGTAATTTTTCCTTATGTTGAGAAAAGTTAAAATATTTGAAGCTTTTCTACCATACTAGTAATTATTTTTAAAATAACCCCATTAGACTATGGATTAGCTTAGAATGGCCTTTATCATCATCATCTTCTTACCAGCCATTAGAAGTCTGCTGCTGGACCTAGGCCTCTACAAGAAACGAGGGTTTGTGCTCATAATTGCCGCGCTGGGCAAACGTGTTGGCAATCGCAGAGCAAAGCGCGACGGGGATGCTGCTGCTGCCCATCCCCGCCTTGTGCATTGGAGTTTCTACTACCTTAGTCGCATCAGACACCTGGTACAGAGAGAGGTACTACTATACTCTGCCGGTACCTCACGGTAAATAAAAAATGAGTTTAAGTTCATACAAATAAAACGAAGTGTACCGGAACGTTACGAAAGAGTTTCATTACTAATAAATTGTTATTCATAATACTAAATATACATAACAATTGGTCCACCATGTCACAAGTGTGCCTACATGGTCCACGGCCTTTGTGACGATCGCTGACGCAGATGCAGTATTTAAATTACAAACATATAGTGTCGAAATCTGAAAGAAACTGCACAGCGAAGATTGCATGGCGTGTGACCTACTTACGACCGCCATTGCACGAGCCAGGGCTCGGAACTCTCATTATCCGATAGTTTCCGTTTCTTTATTTTCCCACAACATCTCATACATTGACTTGACCCCGTGGTAAGCCGCTAGAAGCACTTGTGTTACAGACGCCAGACATCACAGGAACACAAATATACTACTTAAATACATTTTTATATAATTTGATAGGTCCGATGGCGCAGATGGTTGTCATCCTGGCTTGTGCGTCGAAGGTCGTGGATTCGATTCCCACCGAGAGTAAATATTTATATGATGATGTTTGTGTTTTTTCCGTGTCAGGGTGCTAAATATATGTCTGATGTCCGCTACACAAATGCTTTAACTTACTGACTTATCTTAAACAGATCAATGTATGAGATGTTGTGGTAATTTATTTATTTATTAATTATAGGTACTGCTACAACAAGACAGATGTCTGCGGCCTGATCGAAGAGTTCGTGGACAAAAATGAGGCGTACATGTCCGAGATGGTGGCGAAGCACCCGGACGATCCTTACTGGTATCAGGTAAACATTCACCAGGTCAGAGAGCTGCGTAAATGCGTGCTGGTAAACAAAACACTGGCCTTCCAGTAAACTCGCTGTCACATGAAGAATGGAGCGTCATGAGATTTTCAGGATAGTGTTACTAGACGAAGAAACCACCCATTGTCTTTTCAACCGATCTGGTTATATACAGTCTAAATCAAGAGAGTCGCTTTCTTGACTCCCTACCTATTCTTTTCTCTCTTCGTCCTTTCTTTTTCCTTTACTTTCCCCTTCTGGGGCGGAAATTACACAGGCGCCTTCGGTACCTATGGCCGTCCGTGCCCGCTCTCTAGTGGATCTGCTAGCTACTTCTGTATTTCTATGTCTATACTTCTGTTTAGTTTAAGGCGTTCACCCATCTCCAACCTTATGGAGGGACCAATACCAGTGCAAGCACCTGATGCGGCAGGTTTCCGCTCCCTCTTGTCCAGAGAGGTACCGGAGCTGTAAAGTCGCTCACCACCCATTGTCGCAACCGACTACACACGATTTGATCGTCGTCCGAAACATCTGATAAGCCGATTCCGTCTCTTGGCTAAAGGCTCCTCGGGCCTCGCATTCGCCCATCGGCACTACTAGACACGAACTCGCTGAGCACGAGATGGATCGCCCAGTCACAGGAATAATAGTGGGCAGACGCACATTGCACCACCTCTACAGCTAACCACATATAAGCCACTGCGAATACGACCGCAATCTCAGAGACAATGCATGACAGAACTCAGACATAAACTGCCACATGGTCAGGCTAGACTATGAGCCCGCAGTACTCAATAGTCTTGACAAGGAACTCGTAGTTTATCAGTAAACCTCATTTACTCGCGTTATTAAGATAGGGATTTACAAGACGGTCACCCAAGATTTCTTTTTTGTCTGCCCGTCGAGCTGATGTTATGAGTAACTCAGGCCACTTTTATTATTCACTAGTTGCGCCCGCGACTTGGTCCGCGTGGAATAGTGGCTTTGGGCAGCATAGTATTTAAATATTCTCTCATTCCTTATTTTTGCGTAGCTTCGCCCGTTGACGCAGCGCACGCAACTGCTCGGCTCTCAATACTTTCGCCCGTTTTTGCCACATTTTATATTGATGCTCTACTCCTATTAATTGTAGCGTGATGTTATATAGCTCAAGTTACTTATCAAAATCATTGCAACAGTTTACAGAACAGTTTGCAGAAATTACATCAAACAAACAAACAGACAGACAAAATTTTTAAAAACTGATATTTTGTATCTATATGTATTTAGTAAAAAAAAACAGTTACTTTAATATTACATACAAACAAACACTCCAATTTTATATATACTCCTGGACAAACATATATTTATCATATATATGTTTGTCTTGGTCGGGGATTGAACCCACGACCCTTGGCGCCATCGAGCTTTAGGTAGGCAGTTTCTGTAATTTATTATAGGTGTTAGTTCATTGCTTGGTGTCCTACAGGTGAACTTGTATTACATCCAACTGGAAGGCCTGGCGGCGGGATACAACAGGGCCACCAGCGACGCATACCAGTTCCTGACATTCCGGGATATCATGTAACACTTTTATATTATAAATACTTAGGTAGAACTCTAAATTAGTCGTAGTCGAATTATTATCATACCAGCCATTGAAAGTCCACTGTTGGACATAAGCCCCTCTAAAAAACAAGGTTTTTTGCTCTGTGCAAGTCAAATAATAATAACAAATTTCCACAATATCACATACTAACTCCGTGATAAGTCGCTTAAAACACTTGTCTTCTTACGGACAGCATACAACTTAGGATCACAAATATACTACATAAATACATATATTTAACACCCAGATACCGAACAAACATAAATAAGATCTGAGTGGAGATCAAACCCACGACCTCAAGTCCCACAAGGTATGATCACTACCATATGCGCCATCAGGCCCGTCAAATTCCCATAAATTCTTACAAAGGTGCCTCACCTAAATATACTGGCCGGCAAATATGTATTGTCTTATAATATTTACTAGCGGACCTGACAGAAGTTGTAATAAATAACCTAGAAACTGACTGCAGCGCCATCATGCGCCTTCAGCCGTCATGACTCGTCATCGTTGGCATTATGACTATTTCTAACATTGGTTTTTGAGCTGCTTGGTTATGTCAGGTCAGACGAGTTTTGACTTGACACTCCAATATTTTAAGCCCAGATATGAGGACAATCAAAAACTGACTAAATACTTCTTAAGAATACTTACAAACGAACATAATCAATACTATGACATGGTAACGAGAAACAATCAAGGACCCTGCTACCTGGTAACCAACGGTTGGAAAATATACTCCTTATTCGCCAGATGGCTCAATATGCTGGGGGATCTGGACGAGCTGGCGCTCGCGCTGTCTCTACCTGATCGGTCAGACGAGGATCTGCTGTTCGGCGCCGACCACTGTACGGGGCTGGTGAAGCTGCTGCCGGACTGGAGCGACCTTTATACCTCGCAGGTCACGTGGAACAGGTGGGTGGATGACCTATTCTATACTGTAAGATGATATATCATTTGGATTAGTAAGTTGAAGTGGCAGTGAGTAGGACACTAGGTATGCAGAAGTGATGGCCGATGGAGTTGGAAGATTCTGTAATGGAGACAACGTACAGGCAAATGCAGCGTAGGGCGTCCACCATCAAGATGGACAGACGATTTGACTAAAACCGTAGGATCGCGCTGGACACAGGCTGCATGCAACCGGTCCTATTGAAGATTACTTGGTTAGACCTATGGCCTTATGATATATCATCATCATATCAGCTATTGGATGCCCATTAAGGGCATAGACCTCCCGAAGAAAGGAAGAATTTCGCCTATAATTGCCGCGCTGGGCAAGCGTGTTGGTAATCGTAGAGCACAGTTTTCGCTACGGAGATACTGCTGCCTACATTTTGGCTTCAATGCTTCGGATGGATATACCGCCATCTGTCGGTTCTAGTATCTAAGTTGCCTCTTTCAACATTCGGTACAATTCTACACTGCTCACGGTTAAGGTGATATTTCGTGATATTTACTAGAAAAAGTTATCTTGTCTCTGGTTTCAGAGACTTGAAACTGCATCTTTCCTAGGGGACTGCAGTTCAGGATAGTGTAATAAAATTCAGCATTTGTTATAAATAAAACCTCTCAAAGTAATGATTACTTCATTGAATACTTCATCATAACGGGCCCGATGGCGCAGATAGTAGTGATCCTGCCTTTTGCACCAGGTGTCGTGGGTTCGATTCCCACCCAGAGCAAATATTTATATGATGATATTTGTGTTTGCTCTGTGTATGGGTGTAAAATATAGTAAGAAGTATATTTGTGATTCCTCTGTTGTCTGGCGTCCGTAACACAAGTGCTTTAAGCGACTTACTACGGCGTCAGGTCAATGTATGAGATGTTGTGGGAATTTATTATTATTATTATTACTTTATACTATTACTATTATATATACTATTACTATACTATTTCTCTTTATCGATTGCTTCAAACCTGTAAAAGATTGACATTTTAGTGTTTTTAGGAAAATCCCTATACAATACAACATTCGAAAAATGGCGCTGTTTTCTCAGAACAAAAGGAACACTAGGTAAAATTCGGCTTTTCCGCTGAGGTCTTGGTAGCACAACGGTGCAGTCCCCCGGTATAGGAAAGATGCAGGTTCGAGTCCCGCCTGACAACTGACACAAAGTTCGCCATTATTATATCTGTTCATATGACTTACGACTTTGTCGGGTTATCAGAGTCATTGATAATGGGGTATTCTAATTTGATCTTGATGTGTCACCATTGCGTGTCTCATACGCAGTTACCAATCGATGCTGCGCTTCCAGAAGATGTACGTGTTCAAATTCAAGATGGTGCCGAACAGCAACGACAAAATCCCTGGTTACAAGATGTCTTTCTCCTCCTATCCAGGTTTTGTTCAGGTAACCACGCTTTTTGGATATATTTATGATTGGCCCAATGGTGCAGATGTTAGTTATCCTATCTTCTGTGCCAAAGGTCGTGGGTTCGATCCCCGCCCAGGACAAATATTTATATGATGATATTTGTGTTTGTTCTGTGTCTGGGTGTTGAATATATGTATTTAAGTATTATATTTGTGATTCCTCAGTTGTCTGATGTCTGTAACATAGTGCTTTAAGCGACTTATCTCGGAGTCAGGTCAATGTATGAGATGTTGTGGGAATTTATTTATAATTAGTATAGATTGTATTATTAGTTTTTAATGTTAGTAGGAATAGATATAAAAATAAACTCTTCCTGGTGCGCAGTCCACAGACGACTTCTACGTGATATCCTCGGGGCTGGTGACCGCGGAGACCACCATCGGTAACTCCAACCGGACACTCTTCAGAAACGTGCAGCCAGTCGGACAGGTAAGTGGTATAGATACTTCTCTGCGCTTTCTCTACCTCATTCCACATTAGAGCTGGTGCCCGGAATTAGGGAGATGGCGTGAACCATGTCTGATGGTAAAGTAGACCTTATGATACAAAGGTCGTCTGCATTAGCTTATTTCACCAGGTCGATAAGCAAGCGTCACCGCAGCCTATTGACGCTCGTAATATCATAAGGATATCACTAGCGCGTTGCCAACCGTGTTACTTGAAGATATTATGTCTAATTACCCAGTACTTCACTGCCTCTTTCACCGGAAACAGCAATGCGAACTGTTTGCTGGTAGAAACAGGTGAGAGTAAGTTGCTGATGCAAACGACGTTTTTAATGAGATCTTCGTCTTGCCGGTGCGTGGTCTTTATTCCTGAACCTTACGGCTCCATCTGCCTTCGATTCAGCTTTCTGTATATCCTGCCCATTGCCTCTTCAACTTGGCCATCCGCTGTGGTAAGCAAGTAAGTAGATTTGATTATTTCTAGCCTCATGCCTGAAAGGATCCTGCAGTTGGGCTGGATATTTGGTGACATTATTTTTTAATTCTCTGAATATCAATTGCCGTGTGGTACCGGCGGAGTTTAACAGTACCTCCTCCTTAGCCGTCAGATGACGGTATATCCATCCGGAACAGCGTACCTCAAATAAACGGGGATGGATACCAGCATCTTCATCAGAAAACTATTAACTATTAACCGACAGATGTCAGTATATCCATCTGAGCGTAACTCAAATACTCAGAGCGTGGTTGCTGCTTTGCGAATGTCTTCTTTCTTCGGGAGGCCTTTGTCCAGCAGTGGACGTCCAACAGCTGAACAGATGGGAAAGTCCAGTGAAAAGTTTGAAAAAAGCCTGTGTTCTTTTCAGGGGACTCTTTCTTTTCTCGAAAATATCAGTATTGGGACACTATCCTAAAATCATAAATGTATTTTCACGTCCATAGATAATGGAGTACGCGCGGGCGATGATCGCGAACCGACTGGCGCGCGACGGCCGCGAGTGGGTCGAGATCTTCCGCAAACACAACAGCGGGACCTACAACAACCAGTGGTACGTAGTATCATGAAGTCAGCAAACAAGCATACGGTCCGCTTGATGGTAAACGTGACCGCAGCCTATAGACGCTCGTGTCATCACAAAGATATCACTGGCGTGTCGCCAATCCTGTGCACTGAAGTTACTATCACATTTACCAAGTAATCTCACTGCCTCTTTCACTTTTCCGGAACCCACCAATGCAGACGCCCTTTGACAATATATTCACGCAATCTTATTCAGCATTAAATTCTTGTGAGGAACAACATATTAATAACGTGGGAATAACGCATGAGTTAATGTATTAAACCTTTATTTACGTATTAATTAATACTTTAATTCGCACAAGAATTCAATTCTGTATAAAATTGCGTGAATATGTTGTCAAAGGACGTCTGCATCGGTACTTCACTCTCACCTATTTCTACCGCCAAATAGTAATGTTTGCATTGCTGTGTTCCGGAAGGGTGAAAGCGAGATTACTGGGTCGACTTCTGATGTATTTTATTATGTATATATATATAGGTAACGTTTATCTTTATTATCATCGTTTTTATGTACATATATAGTCTGCACCTCCATTATTTTTTTCTTTTTATATTTTGTATAATAGTTGACTGGGAGATAATGCCAACTAGCATTGAGTCTTATATTTGTACATTTTGTGCAATAAAAGTCAGAAGTTCAAATAAAAGATAGACAAATGCTGTCGAGGACTGTTTACGGAGAATCTAGGTTTGCGGAAATTATGGTACAACGCTTTGTTCAGGATACAGGATACTTGTATTTTTTACTCATCATAACTGTTATAAAAAATAGGTAATTTAAAAATAGTTGTCAACTTGGATTAATTAAGACCAGAATATTTTGTGATCTTCGCCACCACGACTGAAACATATTTGTGGCTAAAATAAAGGGTGATAATGGTGTTTTTATCTATACCATGGATGAAGAGTGGTCGGTTATCCCAGGTACATCGTAGACTACAAGAAGTTCCGGCCACGCACGTCGAGGTCCCGCGGTGCGGCGCGCGCCGGCTTGCTCTGGGTCCTGGAGCAGCTGCCCGGGTTCACCGAGGCTGCAGACCTGTTAGTATACCATATTCACTTAGAACATAAATACATCACACCTGTCACCCATCGGGGTGGGCAGAGACTATGGATCGCCACTTGCTACGATCTTGTCATACCCTTCTCCCATTAGTCATTTAATACACGCTCGATTATTCTTGGTACTTCAGATCTGGCCCTTCTTTAATACTTTTTCTGACTGGTTGAGGTATGTTTGCTTCGTTTGTCCTATACCAGCCATTCCTACGCGGATAACGAACGGGACAGTAGTCATCCGCGTTGCAGGTGGCCAAGCCGGCTGGGGAGATAACAAGTCTGTCAGTCATTTCCCCACAACGACAGGGCCCGAACAACTGGGCCGACCGGAGAGAGGTGGCGATTCCGAAAGAGGGCCCCACCTCTCTCGATTTCCAGTAGAGGGCACACCCCGGGGGGTTTAGTGGGTATACCGCTTAGCGGAAATCCCACACACGTGGCAGCGCCCACTGCGATAGGTCTATAAAAGATTACCACGGGCAAACAAAAAAAGAAGGTCATCCTATACCTACTCTTCTATTCACTTCCGCTCTATATATTTGTGCAGTCATTCTTTCATCCATCCTTTCTACATGTCGAATCCATCTCAACATTTCTTTCTCTATCGTGTCCACCACGTCGATCTCTTATTCTTATAAATATTCTCACACTATACTTTAATCTATTTCTTAAACTCACACCATACATACTTCGAAGTGCTCTCATTTCAACAGCGTTTATTCCACTCGCGTGCTAAGTTATTATTACATTTATTCACTTATGTATCATCAGAACGTACCATATGTTTGGTGGCCTTTGGTCATAATCATTATCATCATTGCTGTACAACGTCAACTGCAGAATAAAGCCCTCCGCAAGAATGAGGGAATTTTGCCAATATTTACGTGCTGAGACGGCGTGGTGGCACTCGCAGAGCGTAGCTTCGAGACGGAGAACCTGCAGCCCATCCCCACCGTGTTGCATTCGGGCAACGCTGTTTCGGGTGGATATACTACCGTCTGTCGGTGCCGGTATTCTAGTCGCCTCAGACACTAGGTACACGGGGAGGTACTATTACTCTGCTGGTACCCAACGGCGTGGGCTCTAAATGTCCTTGTAAATCTACTTAAACATATTTTGAGTATGCATCGAATTGCATCTTACACGCTATATATGACAGAAGACTGATCGGAACTCCACAAAGTAATAGACGTGGGATATCGGCCGAAGAAAATAGTACCTCCACTTGTACCAGGTGTCGTATGAGGCGACTGAGGTAC
The DNA here is from genome assembly GCA_020976665.1 of Heortia vitessoides. NCBI lineage: Eukaryota > Metazoa > Arthropoda > Insecta > Lepidoptera > Crambidae > Heortia > Heortia vitessoides. The sequence goes on from JACJUM010002496.1 coordinate 1,308,793, forward strand.
AGACACCGACAGATAGGCAATATATTCATTACAGCGTGGCTCAGATGTACAAGGCGGGGATGGGCAGCAGCTTTCCCTCCTTTTTGCGAGGCCTGTGTCCATCAGTGGACGTCCTACGGCTAATTTTATGATGTGCCGTCCCCCAGCACGAAGCAGCTGGTGCAGACCACGTATTTCCCGTCATACAACATCCCCTACTTCCCGCGAGTGTTTAACATGAGCGGTGGCAACCAGCGGGTGGAGATGTTTGGGGACTGGTTTGGCTACCACACCAACCCGCGCGCGAAAATCATCAAGCAGAGACAGGTACGTCAGCTATACTCCTAGATATACATTCTTTGACGGGCAGTTTTTTTTTGCAGTGGGCAGGGCCGGACACGCAATCTAAAAGCCGGATACAGTTTGTTTTGGTATTTGATCTCTGATATTTGTGTCTGGGTGTTAAATATATTGGGTCCTGTCGGAAAACCAGCGCTGCAGTGGCATCCTACACAGTGCCGCTGTAGCTTATGCCGAGGCAAGCACCAAATTGACCGTCATCTTCTCATATGAAACTTATTTCAGATTCGCCGCTTTTTTGCGTTCTTTTCTTTATGCAACTTAGTATTATATACATTTTTTGTAATGTTTTCGTTTATATATTTTGTTTGGACAATAAATGTTTTCTTTCATTATACATGTACGACTAATCACGAAGTCAGGTCAATGTATGAGATGCAATGTGAAATAATACTGTTATACATATATATATATATTATAAATATTAATATTTGCTCTTGGCGGGGATCAAACCCACGACCTTTGGTGCATAAGATAGGATCAGCGCCAACGGGCCCGTCGAGTAGTTTTGTTACAAGAGCTTTGTAAATTCATCATTGAGACTTGGTGGGATTGACGTCCACGATGTTGCGCAGGCGCAAATATTCAACCTGCAAGACATGTTCGCGACGATGCGGTACAACGACTACAAACACGACCCGTTCGCTCGCTGCGAGCAATGCGATCCGCCTTACAGCGCGTGTAACGCCATCGCCGCCAGGAACGACCTCAACCCTGCCAACGGTACCAATTTTTGATGTTTACTTCCATCTTTTTGGGGGGTATCGGTGGAGTAGAATAGTACCTCCATCTGTACCAAGTGTCGTGAGAGCCGACTAAGGTACCGCATAGATGGCGGTATATCCATCCGAAACAGCGCAGCTTACATACTACAGCGGGCAGCAAAATGATTGACATGCGCGGCATTTATGGGCAAAATTCTCCCTTTCTTGGGGAGGTCCAGCGGAGGTCTTCCAATGGCCGGTATGATGATGATATCAATACATATAAATAAAATTGGAGTGTCTGTTTGTAATATTAAAATTACTGCCTTGCTTTTACTAAATGCAGATGGATTTTAACAAGGTACATATAACAAAATATTTATTTTTTTATTTTTGTCTATCTGTTTGTTTGAGGTAATCTCTAAAACGGCTGTATCGAATTTGATTGGACTTGGATTTTAACTGGCAGATAGCTGATATAAAAATAAGTAACTTAGGCTATAAAACATCACGCTACGACTAATATCATATCAGCCATAAAAAGTCCACTGTTGGACAAAAGCCTCTCCAAGAAAGTGGGAATTTTGCCCATAACTGCCGCGCTGGGCAAGCGTGTTGGCAATCGCAGAGCGCAGCTCCCTACCCTGTGCATTTAAGCCATACCGTGTTGGGTATACCGTAATTTATTTACCGTAATTTACCGTAAGTTATTATTATTATTATTTGTCGGTTCTGGTACCACAGTCACTCTTTACGACACCTGGTACAAAGGGAGGTACTTTTCTACTCTGCCGGAACCTCACGGCTCACCTACGACTAATACATATATAAATATATACTTTCTCCTTTTACTGATAGTCAGTCAGAGGACATAGCAACGAAATTTTGCACAAAGGTTCTTTTTGGAACGTAGGGGGCACTAAGAAAGAACATTTGAAAATCCACCCCCTAAAGGGGTGTGAATTTCACGAGGATGCAAATGTAGTATGAAACTTTGCTGTCTTTAAGTAATTCGAATGAAATTCAGTATAAAGGTTCTTAATTGAAAGTCATGAAACACGTATATGAGAATTTTTCAAAAATCATTCCTTAAGGGGGTAAAATGGAGGTGCAAAATTAGTATAAAAGTTACAATTTAACGGGTTTCACTGCACTGCTTGTATGTTCACTTTGTACCTTTTATAAGGACATGCGCGAACGGATAGACGTGAAGTCACAGTTCAAAATTAATGTGGAGAGGTAGTCTCTATTTTATATCAAATGTATTATTGTGTTCGGACTTGATGACATCACTGCTTAATGTGACATATCTTCAAGTCATAGTTACGAACGCGCTAATGATATCCTTGTGATGATGCGAGCATCTAAATGCTGAGGCAGGTAGGTAGGTATCACGCGTTAAAGCTTACTATCAAGTTCAGCGTAAACGTGGTGTGTCGCAGGCACGTACCCGTTCCGCGCCCTGGGCCACCGCAGCCACGGCGCCACTGACGCCAAAGTGACGTCTGCGCGCCTCCGCGCTTCGCACCAGTTCTTGGCCGTTGCCAGCCCCCCACACAACGCCTCACGTGGCATCCCGCCCTTCCTGTGAGTACCAGACCTTGGCCCCATATTTATGTATAATCTATACTATTATATATATTTCTATGAATGTTGGATATGGCAGAAGAAACACGCGAGTAAAATAAATGCTGTTAAAATGAGAACACTTCGAAGTATGTATGGTGTGAGTTTGAGAGATACGTTATAGAATAGCGTGATAAAAGATCGATGTAGTGTAAAAGATGATGTTGTGACAACAATAGAGAAAGAAATGTTAAGATGGTTTGGACATGTAGAAAGAATAGATGAAAGTAGAATGACTGCATAAATACACAGAGCGGAAGTAATTAGAATAGTTGGTGTAGGACGACCGAGGTGGAAATACTTAACCAGGCACAAGAGGTATTAAAGAAGGGCCAGGTCAGAAATACCAAGAATAAACGAGCGTGTATGAAAAGACTAATGCGAGTAACGGAAGCGAGAGGTATGCCAATCGTAGCAACTGGAGATCTATTGTCTATGCCTATCCAGATGGGTGACAGACGTGATGTACGTATGTATACTATAAAGAGGGAAGATGTGTTCGTTTATTACAGTTTAACTCTAAAGTTTAGAAAGTCTTCTAGCCGCACTACAATTTTAAGTTTTTATGCTTCCTATGCTACCAAGCTGAGCTAAAGTTTATATAACTTATTATTTGTATTCTTTTGATCTATGCTGCACCTAAAAAATATATTTGTAACTCGGTGACATATGCAGGTGGAGTGAATTCGACCTGGGCCCGCATATATCGCATGTGGGCCATCCCGACGCCTGGCTGTTCCCTCCCCTCGTCCACAGTTGGGAGTGGGACTGAGCTACCTTCTTGCTCTCGCCACCCGACCAACCCAAACGATAGAGGCAAACTAAGTGAAGCGTTGAACTCTTCGACCTCATAAGGTCATCCACAAATGACCTCACACGAATCTTATGATTACATTTCTCCCAATCGTGTCACGTGGTCACCTTTGACGGACCACCGAAATGTGACGTCACTGTTCACTGAATTCTAAAACCTTGTCTCCCAGTCGTGTTTATGATTTACGGACATCCGTCCGTTTTAGTCTAAAAACTATAGTAAGGTATCGAAAACGTAGACTGAATAGTAAATTTTGATTGATACAAGTATTAAATTTGGTATTTAAATCATCTCATTCTCTCTCATTCTCATTTGCATTAAAATATCTGTACTTCTATTTCTTTTGTTTTGTGTTAAACAAAGTAATTGTTGTCTTTAGTAATAGAAATAGAAAATCAGATTGTTTGTTTGTTACGATTTCACTCAAAAACGAATGAATTGATTTTTAAAATTATTTTACCATAAGAAAGTTTCATGTTCACCGACTAAAAAATGATATTTACAGATACAGATCTTAATTATATATCTTAAGTAAAAAAGTTTTTTATTCACAATTTATTTATCTTGATTAACAAAATAACTATACCGGACCGATTTTAAAAACTTTCACACTAATAGAAAGTTACATTATAAGCGTTACACATAAGTATACCGCCATCTGTCGTCTCACTTCTTGCGACACCTGGTTTATGGGAAGGTATTTTCTACTCTGCCGTATTCCACGGCTAGATTTCTTTATTGTTTAGTGGTAAAATAACACTCAAAATATCGGCTTGTAGTCTTGCGACTGATTGTTGATAAGGAAAAAAATAATAATAATTAATGGTAAAAATAAAGACGAGTCATAACCTCCTAAATAGCCATGTTTTATATATTTTTTCGCTAATCTTAACCCAATTCCTTCCGTTTCTTAGAACTCCGTACACAAATACAGCGCCAACCAAATTAAGTTATATTATACGAACTTTAAGTTATAATGATAAAGGAACAAAATAATAAAACAATATTGTCATCATATCATAGTAATATACTGATATCAACTGTTTATATGCTAAGTTTATACATAGCCTTATTTGTTAAATAAATCATGTTAACAAGTACATGCGTTTCACTAGTAAACACCAACATACATTTTTATATACAAATATATTAAATAAATCTAGAACCGTAATCACCGACCACAGACATGCCATGGACTACACTTGCCATAACTACATATGCATAGACCATATCGATTTTTAAACAAGTTTCATACACATTTTCCTACTTAAAAAGAAATGAGAATACATCTCCCTCTGGTAATATATGCTGCCTGTGAAACTATACATCAAACAGATGTAAATAAATCCACATCCATCCGTCCAGCCACTCTACTCTTTTATTATCATAGTAATTTTTTTTCAGAACAATGCATAGACACAATTGACAAATCAATTCAAAAGTATTTAACATTATTTTTTTTGTGTTTTATATTGAACCAGATGTTGTTTATCCTTACTTCATACCTCTTATAAGTTTCACCATTTAACTAGTCTCAAACCAATTTGTGCCTAAAATCTATGCCTAAGAAAATAATCTGAAGTCAATCTTAGTGGGGGTAGGGGCAAAATCTACAACAAATTTATTATAAGCATTTTAGTACTAATATAGAAATGTTGAACAACTGCTATATGAATAGACAACAAGTACACTGCTTCGTCAAAAATCAGCTAATTACAATTTTCCATGTAATATATATATATATTTATCTAATCACTTAGCACAAATTTTGGAGGCATCAAGAAAAATTATTCAACCGATTTTAAGCTAGCAGTTTCCAAGTGTACAAACATTTATTTTCTATAGGTAAGGTACATGCACAAGCATTAATTTGACAATTAAAAATATATATCTTTCCAAAACTTGAATAACAACTAAAATTTGGATTAAATGTAAAAAACAAAAACTGAACATATACATATAAAAACATTAAATATCTTCAATGTTGATACTGAGTAAATATTATATATATATATGTTTTTTTATCTGTAATGCCTTGCATATTCCCTATGTACAAACAAAATAAAGCTTGTTTTTAACACATTGCTTGTGGAAACAACTCATGCCAAAAATATGCACCATACTCTATATATGTTGCATGGCTCACTCAAATTAAGAGCTTGGAAGGCTCCCACACTACAAGCCAATAGAAATTGTCTACCATGACAGTTTGGCTGCTAGATATATTATTCATAACTTGAAAGTTTGTTGGTATGCAATCAGAAAAATATTTACAGATTGATTTTAATGGAATGAGTATTCTCTTAATATTTTTAAATCAGACTGCATGCTGACTAACAATGAGTTCAGAACCAAAATTATTGTTGTTAGACATTTATTCTAGGGAGTTCAACATCAGTAGCTGTTTCAAGACCTTAGTCTGAGACGTCTCTCTGATCTCACCAGCTAGGAACATCTCATCTACTACAGTGTACACCTGGAATTAAAAACAAAATTAAATTCATAATTTGTTTAGTTAAATTTAAAAAGTTGTCATTTAGCTCAGTCAACAAATAGATCAACATTTTCATTTAGTATCATAATCTCTAAATAAATGTATTATTCAATGTTACCAATTCTTTTTACTTTTCTAAAGAATAGGTAATAATACTAGACAGAAAGTTGTTTTAGTGGGAGGTCATATTAAATTTAAAAAAATAACTTACCTTGTAGAAATTGAATACCAGATCTAATTCACAGACATTGTGAAAATATTCATTAAGAACTTCCACAAAATTGTGTATAGCTTCCAAGTAGCATAAATTGTTATCATTCACATCCACACAAATGCAGAAATACAGCCCCGCGTACCGCCTGTATACGATTTTGAAATTCCGAAACTGAAATAATAAGATTTGCTTAGACGACAAGATTGTACACTTAATAGTATTTTGGTTATGTTTTGAGTGACCTACCTCTACAAAATTTGTGTGTTTAGCATCGCGTACGGTCACCACTGCGTGAACTTCTTCTATAAGCTTCTGTTTTTCGTCATCATCGAAATTCATATACCATTTCGCCAGGCGAGTTTTGCCTGCACGGTTTTGGATTAGAATGAAGCGTATCTGTAAAATAGTATTGATATTACAGGCATGGCTCTAGGTTAAATAATTTCATGTCTAATGGAAAGAAATACCTGACTTACCATTGTAAGAACTGGCGTGAAAGATAATTTTAAGTAATTTAGTATTTCTGATCGGTCGACGCCTCCTATTACTGTCAAAGTCACATTTGACAATTGGACATAATTTAAAACTAAATGTAATATAACCTAAAGTTTGTGATATTTAATATTAGCTAAATAAATTTAGGTAAACATAAAAATTATTAAAATGATACTCATTTAGTTAATTAACCTACTTTGGAATAAAAAAATCTTATTTATTTGTTTCGCTAAAAAAGTACAATATTATTTTGCTTTAATATTACTGCTTTATGGTAGTCCGCAATCAGTGTTGCTTTCAAAAATATTTTATTTCTTATGGCAGTTACTGTTATGGAAGACATTTCCCAGAAAAAGCAAAAATAAAGAATAATCATCAAGTGATTCATAAAAAAATTTAAAAAGTGACTACTAATTCATCCAGTCATTTATTACAAAACATAACATTTAATTTAAACAAGTTTTAATTACTCTGTGGAAGTTTAAGATTTACTTGAATGGTAACACAGTATCGAGTTGTTTTTCAATTTTCCAGTGGATTTTTGACGTTGCTTCTATTTGCTCGTTTTTATCAAGTTTCCTCCATGTAGTGCTTAGGTTTCCATAATGTCTCTTAAATAAGTAGTCCTATAGGAAAACATTCTTCAAATTTTAAATGACGCCCACAAAGACCACAAAAACTGAAGTAGAAATGGTGATACGAAATCGTAAGACTGTAATGAAAGACGGGATTATGACAATGTCGGGTATTGGCGAGCCTTCGGTCTTTCACGCGTTGGTGGTAATTTTCCTGGAGTTCTTCGCGTGGGGCCTGCTCACGATGCCAATTATCTCTGTTTTGAACGCGACGTTCCCGGACCACACGTTCCTAATGAATGGATTGATAATGGGCATCAAGGGCATCCTCTCATTCCTGTCTGCACCGCTCATCGGAGCCCTGTCGGATGTGTGGGGACGCAAATTCTTCCTCTTAGTAACAGTGTTCTTCACCTGTGCGCCGATACCACTAATGACAATCAACACATGGTGGTTTTTCGCAATGATTAGCATCAGTGGAGTATTTGCAGTGACATTCTCTATCGTTTTTGCTTATGTGGCCGACGTCACGACTGAAGCAGAGCGGTCGCGAGCATATGGCTTGGTCTCCGCGACGTTTGCAGCCAGCATGGTGATATCGCCGGCTCTCGGCGCCTACCTAATGGATCTCTATGGCGAGGCGCTCGTAGTCGCCGCAGCCACCGCCGTAGCTGTGCTGGACGTGTTCTTTATCATGGTCGCAGTGCCAGAGAGTCTCCCCGAGAAAGTGCGTCCCAGTGGCTGGGGTCCAGCTATTAGCTGGGAACAGGCTGATCCTTTCGCAGCGTTAAGAAAAGTTGGAGCAGAGCGTACAGTGCTAATGTTGTGTGTAGCAGTGTTCCTGTCGTACTTACCTGAAGCTGGACAATATTCATGTATTTTTGTGTACCTAAAGCTAGTGATGGGCTTCGGGGTGGTAGAAGTGGCAATATTCATTGCAATAGTGGGGGTTCTAAGCATTGGTGTGCAAGTCGTTCTTGGCTTCCTCATGAGGTCACTTGGAGCCAAACACACAATCATGGTTGGACTGTTATTTGAAATGCTTCAGCTAATGTGGTATGGATTCGGAAGCAGAACCTGGATGATGTGGGCTGCTGGAGTATTGGCAGCCCTAGGATCTGTTACTTATCCAGCTATCAGTGCTTATGTGTCTGTGAATAGCAGGGCGGATCGCCAAGGTGTAGTGCAAGGCATGGTAACTGGTGTCAGAGGCTTGTGCAATGGTCTAGGCCCAGCCATGTTTGGAGTGATATTCTACTTATTCCATGTGGATCTCAATGAGGAGCATGCTGTAGCCGGGGCTGACGGACGGCCCGATCAAGAGAAGTATGTGAGGATGGTGCCTGGGCCACCATTTGTGCTTGGAGCACTACTTGTGATTTGTGCGCTGCTAGTAGCAGCATTCTTGCCAGAAGATGGTACAGTGGGCAGTGGCAAGCGTAGCTCGCCAGATCTCCGGTTCGAAGTGGAGCGCGGGCGGCGGGTTGCAGGCCCTCTGTCACCACTAATGGCGCCTGAATCTGCGGCCCTCTAGCTAGCGGTGAAGGCCGGCCGAGCCGCCAGCGTTTGACTCAGTGCTGTGCCGCCGCCGGCGCCTATGCGCCGCGGCATGCATTTACGAAGGTACCAAAGCTGACTCAAGTGAGTGAAGTGAGCTATGTTTACGATCCGTTGCACCAATTACATTCCTGCGTCCCCAAACTGTATGCTTCGTCTAATGTTCGTGTTTTTTAAGCTTTATAACTATTTTTATGAAACCTTCAAGTCATTGATGGGCATGTACATATTTCGTCTTAATAAAATCATTCTGATTCCTCTGTATTTGATGTTTGGGCAAACCATCACACAACTGTCATTATTAATTATTAATGTATTATGCAAGTGTTTAAATGAGTCATGCTTAGGTCTCAGTTTTAAGATCATGACAACATATTTGTCATAATTGCCTGGAATTGATAAATTTTTGTGAAATGTTTAAAAGTCAACAGACATTGTAGGTATGGACAGAAAGTTTTACTTCCAGAGAATTTTAGGTAAGAATAAGCTTATTAATCAATAAAAAATACATATACTTATATATAATGTATCATACACAAAATAGCATTGTATATAAAATTGCTCTGCGGCCAAAATTATTGATGAAAATCATACTGGACTAACATTTTTGTAAACATTGTTACACATGTTTGATAGAATTAAATTTTTGTTAAAACTTTATTCTAAATTAAACAAAAGCAGGTAATTAATATTGGATATTTGTATAACTCGTACTTACTCTTTAGTATGGAATTTATGTTGATTAATTTAATGATTTAGTTTAACTCACTGCTTTAAACTGAAGCACAAGTATCTTTTTTTCAACATTCTTTTTCAGTCAATTTTTTTCTCTCTCTGTCTCTTGTCTATTGCCAGGTGAATAAATTTACTTCATTGTTGCTATAAATTATGTTGAAAGTAAATTGAGCTGCATATTAAAAGAAAAGAATCTTAAATCTTTCTTTACCAACTTTATTTAGGTTAGTAGAGAAAAGATTAAGGATTTCATCTATTTGAAAAAACACTAACTGTCATTAAAACACTAAAATAGTGTCGAAGCAAGAAATGGGGACAAATACGTTCTGGACCTTTTTAATGTTAATTATAAATAATTAATATATCTGATTAAGAAGACCATCAACTGTCTGTTATTGCCTTCATTTAAATAAGCCTGCATTATAATCATACTTGTACAGGAAAACGATTTTCTATTAAGCAGTACAATTATGAATATAGAAAAATAATATTCCTCGCATGTTTACCATCTGAGAATTTTAGGCATATAACATCAGTAAATTATTTATATTGGCTATGTTTACCATATTGCCTTTAGATCGGGAACGGTTATTAGGCAGTCCACCGTGTAAGGTGCTGGCTCTCGATGCCCGTAACAATAAATAAACTTTCACATGAAGGGAATATAGATTTATGGCAATCGGGGTCATGGGTGTCGCGCGCCGCTTGACGATTGTCTTTCGTGAACGCGGCACTCGTGTGGCGTGTTTGCTGTACTGCAACTTACCATGCATAAAACATGGTCTATGTGCTTAATAAACGGTAGTTTCATGGACGACCTTCAGTTCCTCAAAGTGGTGGCTCCTCTTTTTAGGGTGACGTACTTCAAAAGGAAGAAACGGAACCCTTATTGTCCGGATGTTCTCATCTACAGCTTCTTTAAACTGGGAAAATATCAAGAAGTTAGTCTGAAAAAAAGAGACAGCCATAAACATCAAAGGAATCGGAAGTCATAGTGTACTTCCCTTAGACCTAGAACAATTAAATTTAGCTATATCGTCTTATCTACAGTAGATTCAGAGAAAAATTTTAAAACTGCATTTGCTATAGAATTAAAAAAAAAATTCTTTAAAAAAAGTACGTAGGGTTCCGTAGGTATGTATGCAGGATCATAATCCTGCAAACACACCTACGGAACCCTCGGAGGTTGAGTCGAGCTCGCTTTTATCCGAAATATTTTACGGACTTGCAGCAACCTGTTTTTGTGATATCTACGTTCGTAGCAATACTATCTAATGTGAGCAGTGAAACGAACAAAAACAACGTAAGCCCGCACACGTTTATCAAATAGGATATTGCATTTGCGGATATGTACAACGATGCCATTGTCGCTGCAAACCATTCACCAAGAATAGAATTAGTAACTTGGCAACTGGCGATATTTCTATGTAACAGACGTGCTTGAACCTAGGTCTTGCCAAAAACATGAAAAGTGCATTATTAGCTGCATAATTTACTATTAACGATCGAAGTATGTTCAGAATTTAAAACAAACCTAAAGAGAACCATCAAAACATTATTTTAAGAACTTTTAAAATTATTTTAGATTTGAAAATCGAACAAATGTTTCTATTAAATATGGACGCTCGGAAGCTACATACTGCGAAATGTATATAAAACAAATGACACTACACAATTTGTCTGGAAACTGAAAACAAGGTTGTAGCACGTAAAATTCTAGTGATAACTTTATCTGTGGCTTGTTGAGTCATTATCAGTCGTACCCGTTCTTGAGTTTCAACACTACCGTCGGTGTAGGTTGCGAATTCAAAGTCGGGTGTGCGAAAAATTGAAGACATTCTGATTTTTTAACTCATATTAAATGATTGGTTTTTAAACAAGCTAAGATCGCCATGAAATATGCAAACTAAAAATGAATAAAATATAATTATATTCGGTTTTGGCTTTGCTGAGGTGTTATCTGTACACATTAAGTACTTGAAAGTATGGTGTAACATTTTTGTTGAAATGTCATCCAAGTCTTCTCTTGTGAAATGTATTATCGCGTAACCTTAAATGGCTTCCTTTTAAATAATTAATTATTTTGATTGTATATTGATTTATGTTGTATATAAGGCGATATATCGACTTATAAAAATTCTCACTGGATACTCAACTCAAAACCGCAGTGACTGGCTTACATATAATTTAAAAAATACATTATTGGAATAACTGAAAATAATATATGAACCAGTGCAGTAAATTTAGTTGTTCTATTTTCTATTTGCAAATGGTATCAAATGCTACCTACAAATACAGAGAATTACCATTATTTTACGGAAAAATAATCAAGATTGTCATAAATCTTTAGTAGACCAACAAATTGGATTGGATCAAAACCTAAAGTCGAATAGAATCAAATAAACTTAATCAGATTAGTAAGAAAACAATGTTCTTTATAATAATGGCTTTTAGTAAATACCGTATTTGTTTAGCTGTTCAGAACAGGCGGTGACAAGCATTGTTCGCTTACGTCATATCATACTACCGATGACGTCACTGAGCTCATTTTGTGGGATTCGAGATTCACCTGTTGTTTATATTTGCTTAAATGATAAGGTTTATTATCATACTTATCTGAATGAAGAAAAAAAATTACCAACCCACCCGGCATTGTACCGAGCATTTATAAATATATTAATATGTTCCGAATTTTATAATTTATCTTAATGCAATTGTTTTATTCAGAATTCCATTATCTTTACATTTTTATATCAATGAAGGTGACAAGATGAATGACGTAAGCTTATGTTCAAGGGCGTTCGTTGACAACATACAAATATTTAAAAATAACGCTAGTTTTTGCCGCCACGTCTTTTGGCAAAGATGGCCATCTAAAGACGTTCCATTAAACGCAACAAACTTTGTAATTGCCTGGTCATAATTCATAGCCCAAGAACTAGTCTATGAACCTAATTATAAAGTTAAATTGGTTAAAACACAGTTAACGAATGTTAAGGCCACGTCGGGGCGTTTTATCAAACTACTAACGATCGTATTATAAATGCGGTACGATCCAATATTTCTACTTCAATTCAATTTGTGGAATTAAATGCAGCGCTTGATTAAAACATTCAGCCGATATTTTCTTGCCATATATATGAGTGAGATCTTTTATCACCTAATGTGAAAAAAATGTCTTGAGAGGATTTACTTGTCGGATATTAACAAACGTTATAATAATCTATATTACTATTTGGTGATTGCAACACTAAAAATTGCAACCGGTAAGATGTTCTGTAATTCAATCCTATAAAAGAGTTATTTTATAGCTACGTGTCATTTGGAGCCTTGTTTAATGATAGTTGATACAAAGTTTTTTAGTTTAACCTGCACCTTATCTATTTATTGGCCGAACGATTATTCCGTCTACAAAATAATCTACACAAAGTTTATTAGGGCAACAATACTTTGATAAAAAAATACCGCGGAAATTACTCGAGAATAGGTATAGTTGATACTCGGTATTTTATTTCACAGCAACTTCCACTCGTTTCAATGTGTAACAATTTGTGTTATTTCTGTACGGGGTATACTTTATATCGTGCTTGTGTCATTTATTCATTAAACATATTTCCTTTACTAACAAATGAGGTTATATTCTTGTTCATCCAATCGCTCGACTCGCATCTAATTCTTAAGATTTATACCAACATATGGAAAGTTTTTTAGTGACTAGCGGCGCTACGCAGTTTCTATCGCATAGTTCCCTATCCCGTAAGAATATGGGGATAATATATAGCTTATATTACTCGTTGATAATGTACTCGTGTATGTACAAAAATATAAATCACGTTTATATATGCATTTTTGTGTAGGGATCTAAATTTTTTTATAACGTAAAATGTAACCAATGTTAATCAAGAACCATGTAATTTTCTATTAATGAAAGAATTTCCAAAATCCGTGTGGTAGTTTTTGAACGTATTCGTTACAAACAAAAATACAAATATTTTCCCTTTATAATATTTGTATGGATATATATTCTGCGTAAGTCCCCTGATTGAGTTCGTTCGCTATCCTAGTGTATGCATGAGTCACGTTGCATTGTACGCGTCGACTGTACGTACCGTTCGCAACTTTGAATCATTTTATAGGAAAATATTAAGTCCCTAACGACTTCGATCACAGTCTGCTTCTTGCTTTTTCCGGGATAGTTACATCGTATCACTTTTAGAATAAAAACATTATTACAAAATAGGAAAAAAAGGTTAATAAATCCTATTATTTTTTAAGAGTAACATCGTGTTTACAGGACCATATATAATTGAGAAGGCAATCGTGTTCTAGGTTTCTAGAAAAAATTCCTTTTTATTTTCTCGTCAATATGACGAAGTCGGTATTAATAAGGTCCACATAAAATTACCCGTGTTGTATATATCGCACTAATTAGAAATTATACGAGTCGTCCTGCGAGAAAGAGGTCAATAACCCTATGTCGTGATACCAGACACCAGACAGTTTACACCTTTAAAATATGAATTGCTTCATAAAATATGCAGTCAGATAAACCAAGCCGGCAATTTACGTAATATTAGGCCATAATTATTATTCTTTCTATGGCATATTGTAGCACAAAAAAATCATTTGTCTCAGTCAGCAGAAAGGTTGACAGTTAACACTACTTGGCGAGTTGTAATAAATAGTTGTTTCTGAGATTTCAATTCAAATATGTAATTGTCAAATATCGATCAAGCTTGTTATTGTCACGGAGTATATAAAATTAATGTAATATAAATAAATTAATATTTTATATATTGGCCATCTTTGATCCGAGGTCGATACAAAAAAGGTTACTTGTACGATACAAGATAAATCCTACTTGAGGTTTTCGAATATGGAAAGAATATTGCATAATTGTAGTAAATATTTAAAATTGTTTTGTTGAACTATTCTGGTATATTAATTATTATATTATTGTTATATATTTTTTAGTTCAATAATGTTTGTGTGATGTGTGAGCTCTACTAGTATTTTAGTTATTATTTATGTAGCATTTAAAAAACGTATCGATTAACGGTTGCCGCGCGAACACTCGATTCGCGCGTCTAATCGATTATGATGCCGCGATAGCGCGCGTTAGGACCACATAGAGTATGTAAATATAAAAGTACTGTAACACACTAAGTGTGGGTCAGTACGCTTGTTTTGAGGCAGTGGACAATGCGTCTTGCACTACAATTGGCAATTAAAGATAAAACGAGCAAAGAAAACCATTTTTGAACGAATTTAGTGCGTTACATTCTATGGCGGGCAGACTTGATTCGAAACGAAATGTATTTTTACAATACGATCGAAATTGTCAATAAGAGCGAGAATAGCAGCGTAAATATTACTTGTGTCTGGTTATCTGCTTAAGACTAGAGTAAATGTGTACATTTTAAAAACCCTTGTATGAATATTTTGGTTTTTGATTGGTGAGTTTATGTAGTGTGCGAGAGACATTGTTCAGAGCAGGCGTGGTCCTGGCAGGCTCGCGTCAGGCCGAGAGGCGTGTGTATTATGTAAATAAACTGTAAGATAATCAAATTCGTTTCCCTTTAGCAGTAAGTGTTGAGACCTTCACATTTTATTTGTGTTGAGAGAAACTTACTTTTCGGACGTGATTTGAATTTAGCGAGAATTGTAACTGAAAGCTGTTTTAATCAAGTCTCTGTTCAATGTAGATTTGTAATACAGGTTTGGTTAATTAGGTGCGTAAGCAAACTTTATGATTTTTGTAAACTATGTATTGTATAAAATTAAAATTGTAATATAGTGAGAAATACATGTATGTATAATCTTATATTTTAATTAAGTAAATTAAGCACTTCTAATGGCGGTATTTTTTGTTAACGAAAGAGGCGACATATCTACGAATTTTTAATTACAACACTATACAGCTTTTTTAGATAATCTTTTAATGTCAACTCTATGTTTTTTTTAATCTACAATGACTTAATTGCTAAATAACGAAATAATTCCTGTTTATTTTTGTAAAATTGCCAAAAAATCTGTAGAAACCCTAGTGTAATAAAATTAATAATAGTGAATAGAAAGTATTATTAAATTAGCTATTTCAGTACTAAATAAAGCGGACTGTGTCACGTGGTCAATTATCATAAAGATCCACCGGCGAATTGTGACAGCGATGACACGTCATCTTGACTTTTTAATTGTACTCTATTGCCAATTTTGTAACTGTCAATTGTATGGTAATCTATCCAAAAACGTTTCACTACGACTTTCTCAGTATCAATACCTAAGTACAAATAACTAATTAGTCTGCTATAGAAGACATGACTACGAGAGTTCATTAAATTGATAGCTTGGGTGATACTTATGGATGTAAATATTACATAGAAATGTTTGTTATTGATGATGTTGTTATCGTTGTCAGAAGTCTCGGTACTACAGTTGAGGACAAACCACCACGTCTACCGTCGCCATGGGCCCGCGTCAGTTATTGATTCAAACTTTAAATTATCTTCATATAATAGAACGAGATCTTTATATTTAAATACTTTTAAATCGTCAATTAATTTAATTATAAACAGCTTGTTTCAACACATAACCGATGATTCTAATGACCTGGTAGGTCAAAAAAGACATTTGAAAAAATAGGGGATAGTGTGAACTATTTTAATCTAGTCTGCCGCAACAGACTGTTCTTTAAGAACTAAATTCGAATCTTTCAAAATTCGAATCTTACTATTACTCCTATACACGTGGCCACCTGAACGATATCGTGGAACACCCGTGTTGAATCCAAAGTATGTGTTGAAAGTAAAGTCTGCGAAATGTTGTCACTAATACATATTTCTTTTTGTTACAATCTTTATAGAATGAGCCGATTTAATGTTTTGTTTGTTCTCAATGCCGGCAGTCTGTTCTACCTTGACACGATCCGTCCTGCGGCGCCTATTGTCTGCCATGGCTGGACACTTGTTTTTCTTAACACTTTTCATCGCGCTCTGCTTCACAGAACGGAATCAATGCTGGCGCGACCGATGCGATCTTGTAAAAAAATAAATATTTTATATACCCTCTACACTGAAAAAGCTATGCATTTCCTTAAGAGTGAGATATTTATTTTCCTTAATCGTATTTAAATTAAATGGTGAAATGGTATTTTAATAGAACAGTACAAGTGTTTTTTCGATGAACGTTCAAAAGTTTAAAGTGATAATGTTATTCCGTGCACAAGGGATAATTTTGTGTTATAAGACTAAATGATAACTAAATATATAGTATTAGGATGCGTTCACGCTGCCCGCAACGCGATTAGCAATGCAACAGCCGTCGACCTACCGTGTCGGGGCGACCCGCGCTTGCCCCATCTCTATTCCGTGCAGGGAGTAAAGCAAGGCGACACGTCGCTCCGTGAACGCAATAGGGATGGGTTTATGATGCCTCGTGGAAACAGTAGAAGTTATTATTTAGTCATGGGTATAAATATTTAATTACTATGAATATTTTGAGGTGTATCGTGGAATGGCGGACTGTGGCGTCGGCACGAGGTGTCCGATGCTGTCTGATCTACGGTGCTGTGCTTATATGTTGAAACATTAATAAATCTGATTGTAGCCAATATTGTGTTTTTATTGCGAATCCTAGGTGCGGCCTGTTCTGTATGGGGTCCTGGCGGCGATCCAACGATGCGAGACCCTTGTTTGACTGGAATTTTAAATAGTACTGTGAGTTCGGAGGGTTGTGTAACGTGTCCTTGGGTAGACTCCAAGATCACTGATGGACTTAGGGAACCGTTCAGAATTTCTGATCAATACCAACCAACTAGGCGTCGTCCGCAGCTTTTCTCGTGTTATTTGCATTACGTCGTAGTCACTTGTAATATTTTCGGAGACTGCTGTATCTCCATCTTCAAATCAGCAGATAAAGATGTAAATCTATCTAACCAAGAAATTATAAAGAACTGAAGTATATTGAATTTTTATTTCCTGGAAATAAACTTTTTTTAGGCAACAACCCAAGACCCTTTTGATTGAAAGGGCTTTCACCTACATGCCGAGTAAAAAAATCTTGTGGAAAATTTTTTTTATAAAAATCTAACAATGGTTTTTTAATGAAATTAGTAGATCATTTATTCTGGTAAAACATTTGAGGTACTAAAAACAATAGTGGTATCTTTGTAACAGTGTTACATCTGTAACAGCGCGACAATTATGGTTAAAATCCACTCTTTTTTTGATGAGGGCCTAAGTCGAGCAGAAGACTTCCAATTGCTGGTATGTTGATGATGATTTGAGGATTATTTTGCAAGGAAAATAAATATTTAGTGTCCTATTGTGTTATACATATTATGGGTGAACGATGTACACCGGCCATGACCTACCACCATGCGGGCCCAATGCGGGTTGATGGGAATTTAAAACTGCAAAATGCAGCAGTAAAAATAACCCTTTTTTTAGTAAACTAGTTTTATTTGTTAAGAACATACAGATTGTTAGTGTACCATAAAGACTAATACATTTAAATGGCACAAATGATTCAGTTACAACTTGTTATATATATAATACTGTGGGAATGATTACTATTAATTTTTATATACTTAGAAACTACCCTTATAATGCTGCGAGCATATTATTTATGCTATAATAGTTAGTACGGTAAGCAACAGACCAACCTACATAAATCTGACAAATTTTTACAGTCAATTTTGAACTCAATTGCTTGCAGAAGCGACCTATAAAAATAGATTAATATCGATTGCTAAGTCTTGACAGATTTAGTGTATATTGATCTGTTGCTGTGTGTACAGCTTTCTTCAGAATCAGTCAAAAACATATAGGTATAGACAACTATAGGCAAAGACAAACAAAAATGTACAGACTACTAATTATTTCATAGACAATTTGTACTGAATAACAACTCGAAAACCAGCAAACTTTGCTCTTACTATTCATATCAATATTATAAATGCGAAAT